>JAZAVI010000881.1:0-30709 GCA_036326025.1 Chrosomus eos
TTTAACTAAACTATCTTTCTTTTTTCTTTCTAACAATCTATCTTTCTTTCTTTTAATTTATTTTCTTCTTCTATCTTTTTCTTTCTTCTAACTAATTACTTTCTTTCTTCTAATTATTCTTTCTTTCTTTACTAATCTATCTTTTCTTTCTAACTAATCTATCTTTCTTTTATTTTAATATCTTCTTTTTTCTTTCATAATAATCTTTCTTTCTTTCTAACTAATCTTAATCTTTCTTTCTAATCTATTTTCTTTCTAACTAATCTTTATTTCTTTCTTACTATCTTCTTTCTTTCTTCTAACTAATCTATCTTTCTTTCTAACTAATCTTCTTCTTTCTTTCTAACAATCTTTCTTTTTTCTAACTAATCTATCTTTCTTTCTAACTAATCTATCTTCTTTTTTCTAACTAATCTATTTTCTTTTTTTCTAACTAATCTTTCTTTCTTTCTTCAAAAATCTATCTTTTTCTTCTAACTAATTATCTTCTTTCTTTCTAACTAATTTCTTTCTTTCTTTCTAACTAATTCTTTTTTCTTTCTAACTAATCTATCTTTCTTTCTAACTAATCTATCTTTCTTTCTTTCTAACTAATCTATCTTTCTTTCTAACTAATCTTCTTTCTTTCTTACTAATCTATCTTTCTTTCTAACTAATCTATTTTTCTTTCTTTCTTAACTATCTTTCTTTCTAACTAATCATTCTTTCTTTCTTTCTATTTCTTATTTTTTTCTTTCTTTCTGTTCTATCTTTCTTTTTCTAATAATCTATTTTCTCTTCTCTTTTAACTAATCTATTCTTTCTTTCTAACTAATCTATCTATCTTTCTTTCTTTCTAACGAATCTATCTTTCTTTCTAACTAATCTATCTTTTTTCTTTCTAACTATTCTCTTTCTTTCTTAAACTAATCTTCTATTTCTTTCTAACTAATCTATCTTTTTTCTATAATATCTTTCTTCTAACTAATCTATCTTTCTTTCTTCTAACATCTATCTCTTCTTTAACTAATTATCTTTCTTCTAACTAATCTATCTTTCTTTTTCTAACTAATCTATCTTTCTTTCTAACTAATCTATCTTTCTTTCTAACTATATCTATCTTTCTTTCTACTAATCTATCTTCTTTCTTTCTAACTAATCTATCTTTCTTTCTAACTAATCTATCTTTCTTTTTTCTTTCTAACTAATCTATCTTTCTTTCTAACTAATTATCTTTCTTTACTAATCTATCTTTCTTTCTATTCATTTCTTTCAACTAATCTATCTTTCTTTCTTAACTAATCTATCTTTCTTTCTAACTAATCTTCTTTCTTTCTAACTAATCTCATTCTTTTTTCTTCTAACAATCTATCTTTTTTCTAACTAATCTATCTTTCTTTCTAACTAATCTATCTTTCTTTCTTTCTAACTAATCTCTTCTTTCTTAACTAATCTATCTTTTTCTTTCTAACTAATCTTCTTTCTTTCTATTCTTTTCTTAACTAATCTATCTTTCTTTCTTTCTAACTAATCTTCTTTCTTTCTACTAATCTATCTTCTTTCTAACTAATCTATCTATCTTTCTTTCTAACTAATCTATCTTTCTTTCTAACTAATCTATTTTCTTTCTTCTTTCTAACTAATCTCTAACTCTTTTTCTTTCTAACTAATCTATCTTTCTTTCTTATCTTTCTATCTATTCTCTTTATTTTTTCTAACTAATCTACTATCTTCTTTCTTTCTAACTAATCTATTTTTCTTCCTTTCTAACTAATCTATCTTTCTTTCTAACTAATCTATCTATCTTTCTTTCTTTCTTTCTAACAATCTATCTTTCTTTCTATAAATCTATCTTTCTTTCTACTAATCTCTTTCTTTCATTCTAACTAATCTATCTTTCTTTCTAACTAATCTTCTTCTTCTTTAACTAATCTATCTTTCTTTTCTTTCTAACTAATCTATCTTTCTTTCTTTCTACTAATCTTCTTTCTTTCTTCTTTTTTCTTTCTAACTAATCTCTTACTTTCTTTCTTTCTAACTAATCTATCTATCTTTCTTTCTAACTAATCTATCTTTCTTTCTTTCTTTCTAACTAATCTATCTTTCTTTCTAACTAATCTATCTTTCTTTCTTTCTAACTAATTTATCTTTCTTTCTAACTAATCTATCTTTCTTTCTTTCTAACTAATCTATATTTCTTTCTTTCTAAATAATCTATCTTTCTTTCTTTCTAACTAATCTGTCTTTCTTTCTAACTAATCTATCTATCTTTCTTTCTAACTAATCTATCCTTTCTTTCTAACTAATACTATCTTTCTTTCTTTACTTCTTTCTAACTAATCTATCTTTCATTTTAACTAATCTTTCTATTCTTTCTTTCTTTCTAACTAATCTTTCTTTCTTTCTTTCTAACTAATCTTTCTTTCTTTCTTTCAATAATCTTAACTAATCTTTCTTTCTTTCTTTCTAACTAATCTCTTTCTTTCTAACTAATCTATCTTTCTTTCTTTCTAACTAATCTATCTTTCTCTCTTTCTTTCTAACTAATTTATCTTTCTAATCTATCTATCTTTCTACCTAATCTTTCCTTTCTTTCTAACCAATTGTTTTCTTTTTTTAGAACTATTCTTTCTTTCTAACTAATTCATCTATCAAACTTCAAACTACTTTAAACTTCTTCAAACTCTCTGGTCCGGCTTTCTCAAGCCAACTTAAAGTTTGTCTCATCAAACTTTTTTTCTAGTTATTATTATTCTTCTGACTCTAAAATTTAAACTCTAACTCGTCCTAGAGCTTTAACTCTACAAACTCCAAACTCGGGTCAGACCTTCAAACTGTTCTGACTTAGTGTGCTATATCTTTTCAGACTGATTTGACTTTCAGATTTCTTAAAAATTAATATTAAAAATCATAAAAATCCCATTGACTTTCATTGGAACAGTTCAAAATGAGCCAAGACTACGGTGGCCCAGTAGTCTACACCAAATAAACTCAAATCTAAATTCCCTAAAGCCTTGGACTCAATTAAACTCCCATTCTATATGTACTAATGAACTCTATCTATCTATCTATCTATCTATCTATCTATCTATCTATCTATCTATCTATCTATCTATCTATCTATCTATCTATCTATCTTCCTTTCTAACTAATCTATCTTTCTTTCTTTCTAACTAATCTATCTATCTATCTATCTATCTATCTATCTATCTATCTATCTATCTATCTATCTATCTATCTATCTTTAAAACTAATCTTTCTTTCTTTCTAACTAATCTTTCTTTCTCTTTCTTTCTAATCAATCTATCTTTCTTTCTAACTAATCTTTACTTCTTTCTAACTTTCTATCTTTCTAACTAATCTTTCATTCTAACTAATCTATCTGTTTTTAACTATCTATCTTTCTAACTAATCTTTCTTTCTCTTTCTAACCAATCTACATTTCTTTCAAACAAATCTTTCTATCTTTCTAACTAATCTTTCTTTCTTTCTAACTAATCTATCTTTTTCTAACTATCTATCTTTCTAATGTATCTTTCTTTCTAACTAATCTATATATCTTTCTAACTAATCTATCTTTCTTTCTTTCTAACCAATCTTTCTTTCTTTCTTTCTTTCTTCTTCTTTTCTTTTCTTTCTTTCTTTCTTTCTTTCTTCTTTCTTTCTTTCTTTCTTCTAACTAATCTATTTTTTTCTTTCTAACTAATCTATCTTTCTTTCTTTCCAACTAATCTATCTTTCTTTCTAACTAATATATTTTTCTTTCCAACTAATCTATCTTTCTTTCTTTCTTTCCAACTAATATATCTTTCTTTCCAACTAATCTATCTTTCTTTCTATCTTTCTTTCTAACTAATCTATCTTTCTTTCTAACTAATCTATCTATCTTTCTTTCTAACTAATCTTTTTTTCTTATCTATCTTTCTTTCTAACTATCTATCTTTCTTTTTAACTAATCTCTTTCTTTCTAACTAATCTATCTTTCTTTCTTTCTAACTAATCTAACTAATCTATCTTTCTTTCTTTCTAACTAATCTATCTTTCTAACTAATCTATCTTTTTATTTCTAACTAATCTATCTTTCTTTCTAAATAATCTATCTATCTTTCTTTCTAACTAATCTATCTTTCTTTCAAACTAATCTTTTTTCTTATCTATCTTTCTTTCTAACTAATCTATCTATCTTTCTTTCTAACTAATCTATCTATCTATCTTTCTTTCTAACTAATCTATCTTTCTTTCTTTCTTTCTAACTAATCTATCTTTCTTTCTTTCTAACTAATCTATCTATCTATCTATCTTTCTAACTAATCTTTCTTTCTCTTTCTAACCAATCTACATTTCTTTCAAACAAATCTTTCTATCTTCCTAACTAATCTTTCTTTCTAACTAATCTATCTTTTTCTAACTATCTATCTTTCTAATGTATCTTTCTTTCTAACTAATCTATATATCTTTCTAACTAATCTATCTTTCTTTCTTTCTAACCAATCTTTCTTTCTTTCTTTCTTTCTTTCTTTCTTTCTTTCTTTCTTTTTCTTTCTTTCTTTCTAACTAATCTATTTTTTTCTTTCTAAGTAATCTATCTTTCTTTCTTTCCAACTAATCTATCTTTCTTTCTTTCTAACTAATATATTTTTCTTTCCAACTAATCTATCTATCTTTCTTTCTTTCCAACTAATGTATCTTTCTTTCCAACTAATCTATCTTTCTTTCTTTCTTTCTTTCTAACTATTCTATCTATCTTTCTAACTATTCTATCTATCTTTCTAACTAATCTATCTTTTTCTAACTAATCTATCTTTCTTTCTAACTAATCTATCTATCTTTCTTTCTAACTAATCTATCTATCTTTCTTTCTAACTAATATTTTTTTCTTACTTATCTATCTTTCTTTCTTTCTTTCTAACTATTTATCTTTCTTTCTAACTAATCTTTCTTTCTTTCTAACTAATCTATCTATCTTGCTTTCTAATTAATCTATTTATCTTTCTTTCAAACTAATCTTTCTTTCTTTCTAACTAATCTATCTTTCTTTCTTTCTAACTAATCTATCTATCTCTCTTTCTAACTAATCTATCTTTCTTTCTTTCTAACTAATCCATCTATCTATCTATCTATCTATCTATCTATCTATCTATCTATCTATCTATCTATCTATCTATCTATCTATCTATCATCTATCTATCTTTTTTCTTTCTACCTAATCTTTTTTTCTTTCTTTTTCTACCTAATCTATATTTCTCTCAAAGAAAGAAACTAACTTTCTTTCTTTCTAACTAACATATCTTTCTTTCTTTCTTTCTAACTAATCTTTCTTTCATTCTAACTAATATATCTTTCTTTCTTTCTAACTAATCTTTCTTTCTTTCTAACTAATCTATCTTTCTTTTCTTTCTAACTAATCTATTTTTCTTTCTTTCTTTCTTTCTTTCTAACTAAATCTATCTTTCTTTCTTTCTTTCTAACGAATTTATCTTTATTTCTAACTAATCTATCTTTCTTTCTTACTAATCTATCTATCTTTCTCTTTCTAACTAATCTATCGTTCTTTCTTTCTAACTAATCTATCTTTCTTTCTTTCTTTCTTTCTTTCTAACTAATCTATCTTTCTTTCTTTCTAACTAATCTATCTTTCTTTCTTTCTAACTAATCTATGTTTCTTTCTTTCTTTCTAACTAATCTATCTTTCTTTCTTTCTAACTAATCTCTTTCTTTCTTACTAATCTATCTTTCTTTCTAACTAATCTATCTTTCTTTTCTTTCTAACTAATCTATCTTTCTTTCTTTCTAACTAATCTATCTTTCTTTCTTTCTAACTAATCTATCTTTCTTTCTTTCTAACTAATCTATCTTTCTTTCTTTCTAACTAATCTCTTTCTTTCTTACTAATCTATCTTTCTTTCTAACTAATCTATCTATCTTTCTTTCTAACTAATCTATCTTTTCTTTCTAACTAATCTATCTATCTTTCTTTCTAACTAATCTATCCTTTCTTTCTAACTAATCTATCTTTCTTTCTTTACTTCTTTCTAACTAATCTATCTTTCATTCTAACTAATCTATCTTTCTTTCTTTCTTTCTAACTAATCTTTCTTTCTTTCTTTCTTTCTAACTAATCTTTCTTTCTTTCTTTCTTTCTAACTAATCTCTTTCTTTCTTTCTATCTATCTATCTATCTATCTATCTATCTATCTATCTTTCTTTCTTTCTAACTAATCTCTTTCTTTCTAACTAATCTATCTTTCTTTCTTTCTAACTAATCTATCTTTCTCTCTTTCTTTCTAACTAATTTATCTTTCTAATCTATCTATCTTTCTACCTAATCTTTCCTTTCTTTCTAACCAATCGTTTTCTTTTTTTAGAACTATTCTTTCTTTCTAACTAATTCATCTATCAAACTTCAAACTACTTTAAACTTCTTCAAACTCTCTGGTCCGGCTTTCTCAAGCCAACTTAAAGTTTGTCTCATCAAACTTTTTTTCTAGTTAAGTTGGCTTGAGAAAGCCAACTTACTGAAATCCTATTTAAACTTATTATTATTAATGGTGCTTGCCTATGGCAAAGCAACATTAGTGTTATTGCTCATACTTATTATTATTATTATTCTTCTTCTTCTTCCGCCGCTTTTTTGGCGCGTAACTAGTCCCGCAGTTTTGGTCACAGACCCACGAATGAGGCGTCAAATCGTGCGGATTATTCGGGAATGGTGTGCTATGACTTTTATAAGCGTTCGGGGGTACGATGTTTGCCCCAGGGGCAAAAAAGCTGCCGAAAAATCCCATAGACTTAACATTACGACAAAGTTTGACGACTCGTAGCTCTGAGCGAGGATTTCGCAGAAGCGTGTGATTTACCACATTTGAAGAGGCTGACAGGCTCTGTAAGAACATACCTCAAAATGGGGTAAAAGTTGCACCCCTGAGGGGCAGGAATTGCCCAAAGTTGCCCCATAGACTTAACATGGTGAACTTTGAAGACTCGTAGCTCAGATCGAGGATTTCGCAGAATCGTGTGATTTGCCACATTTGAAGAGGCTGACAGGGTCTGTAAGAACATACCTATAAATGGGGTAAAAGTTGCACCCCTGGGGGGCAGGAGCTGCCCAAAGTTGCCCCAAACCCCCATTGACTTAACATTGTGAAAAATGTTATGACTCTTAGCTCAGAATTCACATTTCCCAGAAGCGTGTGATTTGCCACATTTGAAGAGGCTGACAGGCTCTGTAAGAACAAACCACACAGTGGGGTAAAAGTTGCACCCCTGGGGGGCAGGAGCTGCCCAAAGTTGCCCCCATAGACTTACTATGGTGTAGGACGGCCCATGAAATGGGCCGTCCTACACCATAGAAACCGCTTTTATATTGAACATAACTCTGGATCCCAGTGTCGTAGAGACAAAAGGGCGGGCTCATTTTACTCAGACGGCCAATCAGTGTCTCAAGATCATTGTGAAGCTATCAAGCCACGCCCTAGCAACCATTTAGAGCTCCTTAGCAACAAGTTCCATAGACTTCCATTAAAAGAGATCAAAGGGATATCTCAGGATATAAGTGTCATAGAAACATGAGGGTGGTCTCGTTTGACTCGGGGTAGCAAACAGCCAATCATGAATAAACTCAAAACTTCCTAGACCCTCCCTAGCAACCATTGTCGAGCACCTTAGCAACCAAAATCCAAAGAGGGATATCTTCCATTCTGAATGTCACAGAGGCACGGGAGTTGGTTTATATCATTCATAGTGACAAGAAGCCTTTAGAGATTCATCACTGGCAGCTGCCAAGCAACTCCATAGCAACCAAACAGAGTACCCTAGCAACCATTTTGCAATACCTATATCTCTGCATCATAACATCGTATAGTGATGTGGGTTGGTTTATATCATTCACATTGACAAGAAGCCTTTAGAGATGCATCACTGGCAGCTGCCAATCAACTCCATAGCAACCAAACAGAGTATCCTAGCAACCATTTTGCAAGACCTACATCTCTGCATCAGAACATCGTATAGAGATGGGGGTTGGTTTATATCATTTACACTGACAATCAGCCTTTGGAGATTCATCATTGGACGCTGCCAAGCCACTCCCTAGCAACCAAACAGAGTACCCTAGCAACCATATTGCAAGACCTATATCTCTGCATCAGAACATCGTATAGTGATGGGGGTTGGTTTATATCATTCACACTGACAATCAGCATTTGGAGTTTCATGATTGACAACTGCCAGGCAACTCCCTAGCAACCAAACAGAGTATCCTAGCAACCATTTTGCAAGACCTACATCTCTGCATCAGAACATCGTACAGATATGGGGGTTGGTTTATATCATTCACACTGACAATCAACCTTTGGAGTTTCATGATTGACCGCTGCCAAGTCACTCCCTAGCAACCAAAGAGAGTACCCTAGCAACCATTTTGCAAGACCTATTTCTCTGCATCAGAACATCATATAGAGATGGGGGTTGGCTCTTTTTACTCATGCTAGCAAACAGGTCTTCCAACATGCTACACATGCTAGCTGTGAATAGCTACATGCTAATAGCGATTAGGTAAGTGCTAAATTATGCCAAGAAATGCTAAGAACTCCAATAGTGACCATCTGTGACAACAACCAACCACCTAGTAACACCATAGCAACCACCCATAATGCCCTAGCAACCGCCTAGCAACCACCCAGAGTACCCTAGCAACCACCTAGCAACGCCCTAGCAACCACCCAGAACACCCTAGCAACCGCCTAGCAACCACCCAGAACACCCTAGCAACCGCCTAGCAACCATCCAGAATACCCTAGCAACTGCCTAGCAACGCCCTAGCAACCACCCAGAATACCCTAGCAACTGCCTAGCAACCACCCACAACACCCTAGCAACCGCCTAGCAACCATCAAAAATACCTTAGCAACCACCTAGCAACACCATAACAACCACCCAGAATACCCTAGCAACTGCCTAGCAACCACCCAGAATACCCTAGCAACCGCCTAGCAACGCCCTAGCAACCACCCAGAATACCCTAGCAACCGCCTAGCAACCACCCAGAACACCCTAGCAACCGCCTAGCAACCACCCAGAACACCCTAGCAACCGCCTAGCAACCACCCAGAACACCCTAGCAACCACCTAGCAACCACCCAGAATACCCTAGCAACCGCCTAGCAACGCCCTAGCAACCACACAGAATACCCTAGCAACCGCCTAGCAACCACCCTGAACACCCTAGCAACCGCCTAGCAACCATCCAGAATACCCTAGCAACCGCCTAGCAACGCCCTAGCAACCACCAGAATACCCTAGCAACCGCCTAGCAACCACCCAGAACACCCTAGCAACCGCCTAGCAACGACCCAGAATACCCTAGCAACCACCTAGCAACGCCCTAGCAACCACCCAGAATACCCTAGCAACCGCCTAGCAACCACCCAGAACACCCTAGCAACTGCCTAGCAACCATCCAGAATACCCTAGCAACCGCCTAGCAACGCCCTAGAAACCACCCAGAACACCCTAGCAACCGCCTAGCAACCACCCAGAACACCCTAGCAACCGCCTAGCAACACCATAGCAACCACACAGAATACCCTAGCAACCGTCTAGCAATGCACTAGCAACCACCCAGAATACCCTAGCAACCGCCTAGCAACCGCCTGAACACATGAATAAGCCATATCTCAGCACCAGAACATCTGGTTGTTTGGTCGTATGCAATCATGTACCACACCCTAGCAACCGAGCGGTGAGTTTAGCCACTGCAAGCACCATTTCACATTTTCTCCTGGAAATGTACATTCTAGTTATTATTATTCTTCTGACTCTAAAATTTAAACTCTAACTCGTCCTAGAGCTTTAACTCTACAAACTCCAAACTCGGGTCAGACCTTCAAACTGTTCTGACTTAGTGTGCTATATCTTTTCAGACTGATTTGACTTTCAGATTTCTTAAAAATTAATATTAAAAATCATAAAAATCCCATTGACTTTCATTGGAACAGTTCAAAATGAGCCAAGACTACGGTGGCCCAATAGTTATCACCAAATAAACTCAAATATAAAATCCCTGACTCAATTAAACTACCATTCTATATGTACTAATGAACTTTATCTATCTATCTATCTATCTATCTATCTATCTATCTATCTATCTATCTATCTATCTATCTATCTATCTATCTATCTATCTTTCTTTCTTTCTTTCTTTCTTTCTTTCTTTCTAACTAATCTCTTTCTTTCTAACTAATCTATCTTTCTTTCTTTCTAACTAATCTATCTTTCTTTCTTTCTAACTAATCTATCTTTCTTTCTTTCTTTCTTTCTTCTTTCTTTCTTTCTTTCTATCTATCTATCTTTCTAACTAATCTATCTTTCTTTCTTTCTTTCTTTCTAACTAATCTTTCTTTCTAACTAATCTATCTATCTATCTATCTATCTATCTATCTATCTATCTATCTATCTATCTATCTTTCTTTCTTTCTTTCTTTCTTTCTAACTAATCTATCTATCTTTCTTTCTAACTAATCTATCTTTCTTTCTAACTAATCTATCTTTCTTTATTTCTAACTAATCTATCTTTCTTTCTAACTAATCTATCTTTCTTTCTTACTAATCTATGTTTCTTTCATTTTAACTAATCTATCTTTCTTTCTAATTAATCTACCCATCTTTCTTTCTAACTAATCTATCTTTCTTTTCTTTCTAACTAATCTATCTTTCTTTTCTTTCTAACTAATCTATCTTTCTTTCTTTCTAACTAATCTCTTTATTTTTTCTAACTAATCTATCTATCTTTCTTTCTTTCTAACTAATCTATCTTTCTTTCTTTCTAACTAATCTATCTTTCTTTCATTCTAACTAATCTGTCTTTCTTTCTAACTAATCTATCTATCTTTCTTTCTTTCTAACTAATCTATCCTTTCTTTTTAACTAATCTATCTTTCTTTCCTTCTTTCCAACCAATCTATCTATCTTTCTTTCCTTCCTTCTTTCTAACTAATCTATCTTTCATTCTAACTTATCTGTCTTTCTTTCTTTCTTTCTTTCTAACTAATCTTTCTTTCTTTCTTTCTAACTAATCTCTTTCTTTCTAACTAATCTATCTTTCTTTCTTTCTAACTAATCTATCTTTCTCTCTTTCTTTCTAACTAATTTATCTTTCTAATCTATCTATCTTTCTACCTAATCTTTCCTTTCTTTCTAACCAATTGTTTTCTTTTTTTAGAACTATTCTTTCTTTCTAACTAATTCATCTATCAAACTTCAAACTACTTTAAACTTCTTCAAACTCTCTGGTCCGGCTTTCTCAAGCCAACTTAAAGTTTGTCTCATCAAACTTTTTTTCTAGTTATTATTATTCTTCTGACTCTAAAATTTAAACTCTAACTCGTCCTAGAGCTTTAACTCTACAAACTCCAAACTCGGGTCAGACCTTCAAACTGTTCTGACTTAGTGTGCTATATCTTTTCAGACTGATTTGACTTTCAGATTTCTTAAAAATTAATATTAAAAATCATAAAAATCCCATTGACTTTCATTGGAACAGTTCAAAATGAGCCAAGACTACGGTGGCCCAGTAGTCTACACCAAATAAACTCAAATCTAAATTCCCTAAAGCCTTGGACTCAATTAAACTCCCATTCTATATGTACTAATGAACTCTATCTATCTATCTATCTATCTATCTATCTATCTATCTATCTATCTATCTATCTATCTATCTATCTATCTATCTATCTATCTATCTATCTATCTATCTATCTTCCTTTCTAACTAATCTATCTTTCTTTCTTTCTAACTAATCTATCTATCTATCTATCTATCTATCTATCTATCTATCTATCTATCTATCTATCTATCTATCTATCTATCTATCTTTAAAACTAATCTTTCTTTCTTTCTAACTAATCTTTCTTTCTCTTTCTTTCTAATCAATCTATCTTTCTTTCTAACTAATCTTTACTTCTTTCTAACTTTCTATCTTTCTAACTAATCTTTCATTCTAACTAATCTATCTGTTTTTAACTATCTATCTTTCTAACTAATCTTTCTTTCTCTTTCTAACCAATCTACATTTCTTTCAAACAAATCTTTCTATCTTTCTAACTAATCTTTCTTTCTTTCTAACTAATCTATCTTTTTCTAACTATCTATCTTTCTAATGTATCTTTCTTTCTAACTAATCTATATATCTTTCTAACTAATCTATCTTTCTTTCTTTCTAACCAATCTTTCTTCTTTCTTTCTTTCTTTCTTTCTTTCTTTCTTTCTTTCTTTCTTTCTTTCTTTCTTTCTTCTTTCTTTCTAACTAATCTATTTTTTTCTTTCTAACTAATCTATCTTTCTTTCTTTCCAACTAATCTATCTTTCTTTCTAACTAATATATTTTTCTTTCCAACTAATCTATCTTTCTTTCTTTCTTTCCAACTAATATATCTTTCTTTCCAACTAATCTATCTTTCTTTCTATCTTTCTTTCTAACTAATCTATCTTTCTTTCTAACTAATCTATCTATCTTTCTTTCTAACTAATCTTTTTTTCTTATCTATCTTTCTTTCTAACTATCTATCTTTCTTTTTAACTAATCTCTTTCTTTCTAACTAATCTATCTTTCTTTCTTTCTAACTAATCTAACTAATCTATCTTTCTTTCTTTCTAACTAATCTATCTTTCTAACTAATCTATCTTTTTTATTTCTAACTAATCTATCTTTCTTTCTAAATAATCTATCTATCTTTCTTTCTAACTAATCTATCTTTCTTTCAAACTAATCTTTTTCTTATCTATCTTTCTTTCTAACTAATCTATCTATCTTTCTTTCTAACTAATCTATCTATCTATCTTTCTTTCTAACTAATCTATCTTTCTTTCTTTCTTTCTAACTAATCTATCTTTCTTTCTTTCTAACTAATCTATCTATCTATCTATCTTTCTAACTAATCTTTCTTTCTCTTTCTAACCAATCTACATTTCTTTCAAACAAATCTTTCTATCTTCCTAACTAATCTTTCTTTCTAACTAATCTATCTTTTTCTAACTATCTATCTTTCTAATGTATCTTTCTTTCTAACTAATCTATATATCTTTCTAACTAATCTATCTTTCTTTCTTTCTAACCAATCTTCTTTCTTTCTTCTTTCTTTCTTTTTTCTTTCTTTCTTCTTCTTTCTTTCTTTCTTTCTTTCTTTCTTTCTAACTAATCTATTTTTTTCTTTCTAAGTAATCTATCTTTCTTTCTTTCCAACTAATCTATTCTTTCTTTCTACTAATATTTTTCTTTCCAACTAATTATCTTTTCTTTCATTCAATCTATTATCTTTCTTTCCAACTAATCTTACTTCTTCTTTCTTTTCAACTAATCTATCTTCTTTTAACTTTCTATCTTCTTTCTAACTAATCTATCTTCTTTCTAACTAATCTATCTATCTTTCTAACTAATCACTATCTTTTTCTAACTATTATCTATCTTTCTTTCTAACTAACTATTATCTTTCTTTCTAACTAATCTTCTTTCTTTCTTTCTAACTATTATCTTTTTTCTAATATATCTATCTTCTTTCTTTCTTACTAACTATTATCTTCTTTCTAAAATCTATCTATCTTCTTTCACTATCTTCTTTTTCTAACTATCTTTCTTTATCTACTATCTTTCTAACTAATCTATTTATCTTTCTTTCTAACTAATCTCATCTATCTTTTCTTTCTACTAATCTATCTTTTCTTTCTTTTCTAACTAATCCTATCTATCTTTTTTCTTTCTAACTAATCTTTTCTTTCTTTCTTTCTTCTAACTAATAATTCTCAACTACTTTCTTTCTTCTAACTAATCTATCTTTTTCTTCTTTCTAACTAATCTTCTTCTATCTAATACTATCTATCTTTCTTCTTCTATCAATATCTTTCTTTCTTTCTAACTAATCTTCTTTCTTTTCTTTTCTTAACTAATCTATTTTTCTTTCTTTCTTTCTTTCTTTCTAACTAATCTATCTTTCTTTCTTTCTTTCTAAATATTTATCTTTTTAACTATTATCTTTCTTCTTAACTAATTATCTTCTTTCTTCTTTCTAACTAATCTTCTTCTTTCTTTCTAACTAATCTATCTTTCTTTCTTTCTCTAACTATCCATCTATTTTTCTTTCTAACTAATCTATCTTTCTTTCTTTCTAACTAATCTATTTCTTTCTTTCTTTCTAACTAATTTATCTTTCTTTCTAACTAATCTATCTTTCTTTCTTACTAATCTATATCTTTCTTTCTAACTAATCTATCTTCTTTCTTTCTAACTAATCTATTTTCTTTCTTTCTTTCTTTTCTTTCTAACTAATCTATCTTTCTTTCTTTCTAACTAATCTATCTTTCTTTCTTTCTTTCTAACTAATCTCTTTCTTTCTTTCTATCTATCTATCTATCTATCTATCTATCTATCTATCTATCTTTCTTTCTTTCTAACTAATCTCTTTCTTTCTAACTAATCTATCTTTCTTTCTTTCTAACTAATCTATCTTTCTCTCTTTCTTTCTAACTAATTTATCTTTCTAATCTATCTATCTTTCTACCTAATCTTTCCTTTCTTTCTAACCAATCGTTTTCTTTTTTTAGAACTATTCTTTCTTTCTAACTAATTCATCTATCAAACTTCAAACTACTTTAAACTTCTTCAAACTCTCTGGTCCGGCTTTCTCAAGCCAACTTAAAGTTTGTCTCATCAAACTTTTTTTCTAGTTAAGTTGGCTTGAGAAAGCCAACTTACTGAAATCCTATTTAAACTTATTATTATTAATGGTGCTTGCCTATGGCAAAGCAACATTAGTGTTATTGCTCATACTTATTATTATTATTATTCTTCTTCTTCTTCCGCCGCTTTTTTGGCGCGTAACTAGTCCCGCAGTTTTGGTCACAGACCCCGAATGAGGCGTCAAATCGTGCGGATTATTCGGGAATGGTGTGCTATGACTTTTATAAGCGTTCGGGGGTACGATGTTTGCCCCAGGGGCAAAAAAGCTGCCGAAAAATCCCATAGACTTAACATTACGACAAAGTTTGACGACTCGTAGCTCTGAGCGAGGATTTCGCAGAAGCGTGTGATTTACCACATTTGAAGAGGCTGACAGGCTCTGTAAGAACATACCTCAAAATGGGGTAAAAGTTGCACCCCTGAGGGGCAGGAATTGCCCAAAGTTGCCCCATAGACTTAACATGGTGAACTTTGAAGACTCGTAGCTCAGATCGAGGATTTCGCAGAATCGTGTGATTTGCCACATTTGAAGAGGCTGACAGGGTCTGTAAGAACATACCTATAAATGGGGTAAAAGTTGCACCCCTGGGGGGCAGGAGCTGCCCAAAGTTGCCCCAAACCCCCATTGACTTAACATTGTGAAAAATGTTATGACTCTTAGCTCAGAATTCACATTTCCCAGAAGCGTGTGATTTGCCACATTTGAAGAGGCTGACAGGCTCTGTAAGAACAAACCACACAGTGGGGTAAAAGTTGCACCCCTGGGGGGCAGGAGCTGCCCAAAGTTGCCCCCATAGACTTACTATGGTGTAGGACGGCCCATGAAATGGGCCGTCCTACACCATAGAAACCGCTTTTATATTGAACATAACTCTGGATCCCAGTGTCGTAGAGACAAAAGGGCGGGCTCATTTTACTCAGACGGCCAATCAGTGTCTCAAGATCATTGTGAAGCTATCAAGCCACGCCCTAGCAACCATTTAGAGCTCCTTAGCAACAAGTTCCATAGACTTCCATTAAAAGAGATCAAAGGGATATCTCAGGATATAAGTGTCATAGAAACATGAGGGTGGTCTCGTTTGACTCGGGGTAGCAAACAGCCAATCATGAATAAACTCAAAACTTCCTAGACCCTCCCTAGCAACCATTGTCGAGCACCTTAGCAACCAAAATCCAAAGAGGGATATCTTCCATTCTGAATGTCACAGAGGCACGGGAGTTGGTTTATATCATTCATAGTGACAAGAAGCCTTTAGAGATTCATCACTGGCAGCTGCCAAGCAACTCCATAGCAACCAAACAGAGTACCCTAGCAACCATTTTGCAATACCTATATCTCTGCATCATAACATCGTATAGTGATGTGGGTTGGTTTATATCATTCACATTGACAAGAAGCCTTTAGAGATGCATCACTGGCAGCTGCCAATCAACTCCATAGCAACCAAACAGAGTATCCTAGCAACCATTTTGCAAGACCTACATCTCTGCATCAGAACATCGTATAGAGATGGGGGTTGGTTTATATCATTTACACTGACAATCAGCCTTTGGAGATTCATCATTGGACGCTGCCAAGCCACTCCCTAGCAACCAAACAGAGTACCCTAGCAACCATATTGCAAGACCTATATCTCTGCATCAGAACATCGTATAGTGATGGGGGTTGGTTTATATCATTCACACTGACAATCAGCATTTGGAGTTTCATGATTGACAACTGCCAGGCAACTCCCTAGCAACCAAACAGAGTATCCTAGCAACCATTTTGCAAGACCTACATCTCTGCATCAGAACATCGTACAGATATGGGGGTTGGTTTATATCATTCACACTGACAATCAACCTTTGGAGTTTCATGATTGACCGCTGCCAAGTCACTCCCTAGCAACCAAAGAGAGTACCCTAGCAACCATTTTGCAAGACCTATTTCTCTGCATCAGAACATCATATAGAGATGGGGGTTGGCTCTTTTTACTCATGCTAGCAAACAGGTCTTCCAACATGCTACACATGCTAGCTGTGAATAGCTACATGCTAATAGCGATTAGGTAAGTGCTAAATTATGCCAAGAAATGCTAAGAACTCCAATAGTGACCATCTGTGACAACAACCAACCACCTAGTAACACCATAGCAACCACCCATAATGCCCTAGCAACCGCCTAGCAACCACCCAGAGTACCCTAGCAACCACCTAGCAACGCCCTAGCAACCACCCAGAACACCCTAGCAACCGCCTAGCAACCACCAGAACACCTAGCAACCGCCTAGCAACCATCCAGAATACCCTAGCAACTGCCTAGCAACGCCCTAGCAACCACCCAGAATACCCTAGCAACTGCCTAGCAACCACCCAAACACCCTAGCAACCGCCTAGCAACCATCAAAAATACCTTAGCAACCACCTAGCAACACCATAACAACCACCCAGAATACCCTAGCAACTGCCTAGCAACCACCCAGAATACCCTAGCAACCGCCTAGCAACGCCCTAGCAACCACCCAGAATACCCTAGCAACCGCCTAGCAACCACCCAGAACACCCTAGCAACCGCCTAGCAACCACCCAGAACACCCTAGCAACCGCCTAGCAACCACCCAGAACACCCTAGCAACCACCTAGCAACCACCCAGAATACCCTAGCAACCGCCTAGCAACGCCCTAGCAACCACACAGAATACCCTAGCAACCGCCTAGCAACCACCCTGAACACCCTAGCAACCGCCTAGCAACCATCCAGAATACCCTAGCAACCGCCTAGCAACGCCCTAGCAACCACCCAGAATACCCTAGCAACCGCCTAGCAACCACCCAGAACACCCTAGCAACCGCCTAGCAACCGACCCAGAATACCCTAGCAACCACCTAGCAACGCCCTAGCAACCACCCAGAATACCCTAGCAACCGCCTAGCAACCACCCAGAACACCCTAGCAACTGCCTAGCAACCATCCAGAATACCCTAGCAACCGCCTAGCAACGCCCTAGAAACCACCCAGAACACCCTAGCAACCGCCTAGCAACCACCCAGAACACCCTAGCAACCGCCTAGCAACACCATAGCAACCACACAGAATACCCTAGCAACCGTCTAGCAATGCACTAGCAACCACCCAGAATACCCTAGCAACCGCCTAGCAACCAGCCTGAACACATGAATAAGCCATATCTCAGCACCAGAACATCTGGTTGTTTGGTCGTATGCAATCATGTACCACACCCTAGCAACCGAGCGGTGAGTTTTGCCACTGCAAGCACCATTTCACATTTTCTCCTGGAAATGTACATTCTAGTTTTCTTCTTCTTTTCCACTTTTTTTTCGGCGCGTAACTCTCTCCGCAGTTTTTGTCACAGACCCATGAATGAGGTGTCAAAACGTGCGGCCTGTTCGGGAATGGTGTGCTATGACTTTTATAAGCGATCGGGGGTACGATGTTCGCCCCAGGGGCGAAAAAACGGCCCAAAAAAAACGCATAGACTTAACATGGGAAAAACTTTGACGAATCATAGCTCAGAGATCAGATTTCACAGAAACGTGTGATTTGCCACATTTGAAGAGGCTGACAGGCTCTTTAAGAACATACCCCTAAATGGGGTAAAAGTTGCACCCCTGGGGGGCAGGAGCGGCCCAAAGTTGCCCAAAAAACCCCATTGACTTAACATGGTGAAAAACTTTGAAGATCATAGCTCAGAGCTCAGATTTCACAGAAATGTGTGATTTGCCACATTTGAAGAGGCTTACAGGCTCTGTAAGAACATACCTCACAGTGGGGTAAAAGTTGCACCCCTGAGGGGCAGGAGCTGCCCAAAGTTGCCCCATGACTTACTATGGTGTAGGACGGCCCATGAAATGGGCCGTCCTACACCATAGAAACCGCTTTTATATTGAACATAACTCTGGATCCCAGTGTCGTAGAGACAAAGGGGCGGGCTCATTTTACTCAGACGGCCAATCAGTGTCTCAAGATCATTGTGAAGCTATCAAGCCACGCCCTAGCAACCATTTAGAGCTCCTTAGCAACAAGTTCCATAGACTTCCATTAAAAGAGATCAAAGGGATATCTTTGGATATAAGTGTCATAGAAACATGAGGGTGGGCTCGTTTGACTCGGGCCAGCAAACAGCCAATCCTGAATCACCTCATCACTTACTGGCCACGCCCTAGCAACCATTATCGAGCACCTTAGCAACCAAAATCCAAAGAGGGATATCTTCCATTCTGAATGTCACAGAGGCATGGGAGTTGGTTTATATCATTCATACTGACAAGCAGCCTTTGGATTTCATGATTGGCAGCTGCCAAGCCACTCCCTAGCAACCAAACAGAGTACCCTAGCAACCATTTTGCAAGACCAATATCTCTCATGTAAACATCGTATAGAGATGGGGGTGGTTTATACATTCACATTGACTTTGGAGCTTCATGATTGGCAGCTGCCAAGCCACTCCCTAGCAACCAAACAGAGTTCCCTAGCAACCGTTTTGCAAGACCAATATCTCTGCATCAGAACATCGTATAGAGATGGGGGTTGGCTCTTTTGACTCATGCTAGCAAACAGGCCTTGCTACATGCTACACATGCTAGCAGTGAATAGCTACATGCTAATATTGATTAGCTAAGTGTTAAATCATGCCAAGAAAATGCTACAAATTCCAGAGTAACCATCTGTGACATCTAACAACCACCTAGTAACACCATAGCAACCACCCAGAATACCCTGGCAACCGCCTAGCAACCACCCAGAATACCCTAGCAACCGCCTAGCAACCGCCTAGCAACCATCCAGAATACCCTAGCAACCGCCTAGCAACCGCCTAGCAACCATCCAGAATACCCTAGCAACCGCCTAGCAATGCCCTAGCAACCACCCAGAAACCTAAACCCTAGCAACCCCGACCTAGCAACCAGCCACACCAGAACACCTAGCAAACCCCTAGCAACCCCTAGCAACCACCCAGAACTGAACCCACTAGCAACCGCCTAGCAACACCCAGAACACCAACCCCTAGCAACCGCCTAGCAACCATCCAGAATACCCTAGCAACCGCCTAGCAACGCCCTAGCAACCACCCAGAACACCCTAGCAACCGCCTAGCAACCACCCAAACACCCTAGCAACCGCCTAGCAACCACCCAGAATACCCTAGCAACCACCTAGCAACGCCATAGCAACCACCCAGAATGCCCTAGCAACCGCCTAGCAACCACCCAGAACACCCTAGCAACCGCCTAGCAACCATCCAGAATACCCTAGCAACCATTCAGAACACCCTAGCAATGCCCTAGTAACCACCCAGAATACCCTAGCAACCGCCTAGCAACCACCCAGAACACCCTAGCAACCGCCTAGCAACCACCCAGAACACCCTAGCAACCGCCTAGCAACCAACCAGAACACCCTAGCAACCGCCTAGCAACCACTAGCAACACCATAGCAACCACCCAGAATACCCTAGCAACCATCTAGCAATGCCCTAGCAACCACCACAGAATACCCTAGCAACCACCTAGCAACCACCTGAACACATGAATAAGCCATATCTCAGCCCCAGAACATCATACAGACATGTTTGTTGGCTCGTATGCAATCATGTACCACACCCTAGCAACCGAGTGGCGAGTTTTGCCACTGCAAGCACCATTTCACATTTTCTCCTGGAAATGTACATTCTAGTTAATGGTGCTTGCTGAAAGCAAGGCAACATTAGTGTTATTGTGCATACTTATTATTATTTTTCTTATATTTCTTCTGGCCAAAGTTTGACGCGCTACTCCTCCCGCAGTTTTTGTCACAGACCCATGAATGAGGTGTCAAAACGTGCGGCCTGTTCGGGAATGGTGTGCTATGACTTTTATAAGCGATCGGGGGTACGATGTTCGCCCCAGGGGCGAAAAACGGCCCAAAAAAAACGCATAGACTTAACATGGGGAAAAACTTTGAAGAGTCATAGCTCAGAGATCAGATTTCACAGAAACGTGTGATTTGCCACATTTGAAGAGGCTGACAGGCTCTTTAAGAACATACCCCTAAATGGGGTAAAAGTTGCACCCCTGGGGGGCAGGAGCGGCCCAAAGTTGCCCAAAAAACCCCATTGACTTAACATGGTGAAAAACTTTGAAGAGTCATAGCTCAGAGCTCAGATTTCACAGAAATGTGTGATTTGCCACATTTGAAGAGGCTTACAGGCTCTGTAAGAACATACCTCACAATGGGGTAAAAGTTGCACCCCTGAGGGGCAGGAGCTGCCCAAAGTTGCCCCCATAGACTTACTATGGTGTAGGACGGCCCATGAAATGGGCCGTCCTACACCATAGAAACCGCTTTTATATTGAACATAACTCTGGATCCCAGTGTCGTAGAGACAAAGGGGCGGGCTCATTTTACTCAGACGGCCAATCAGTGTCTCAAGATCATTGTGAAGCTATCAAGCCACGCCCTAGCAACCATTTAGAGCTCCTTAGCAACAAGTTCCATAGACTTCCATTAAAAGAGATCAAAGGGATATCTTTGGATATAAGTGTCATAGAAACATGAGGGTGGGCTCGTTTGACTCTGGCCAGCAAACAGCCAATCCTGAATCACCTCATCACTTACTGGCCACGCCCTAGCAACCATTATCGAGCACCTTAGCAACCAAAATCCAAAGAGGGATATCTTCCATTCTGAATGTCACAGAGGCATGGGAGTTGGTTTATATCATTCATACTGACAAGCAGCCTTTGGAGTTTCATGATTGGCAGCTGCCAAGCCACTCCCTAGCAACCAAACAGAGTACCCTAGCAACCATTTTGCAAGACCTATATCTCTACATGTAAACATCGTATAGAGATGGGGGTTGGTTTATACAATCACATTGACTTTGGAGCTTCAAGATTGGCAGCTGCCAAGCCACTCCCTAGCAACCAAACAGAGTTCCCTAGCAACCGTTTTGCAAGACCAATATCTCTGCATCAGAACATCGTATAGAGATGGGGGTTGGCTCTTTTTACTCATGCTAGCAAACAGGCCTTGCTACATGCTACACATGCTAGCAGTGAATAGCTACATGCTAATATTGATTAGCTAAGTGTTAAATCATGCCAAGAAAAAACTCCATAGTAACCATCTGTGACAACTACCAACCACCTAGTAACACCATGGCAACCACCCAGAATACCCTAGCAACCGCCTAGCAACCACCCAGAATACCCTAGCAACCGCCTAGCAACGCCCTAGCAACCACCCAGAATACCCTAGCAACCGCCTAGCAACCAACCAGAATACCCTAGCAACCGCCTAGCAACGCCCTAGCAACCACCCAGAACACCCTAGCAACCACCTAGCAACCGACTAGCAACCACCCAGAATACCCTAGCAACCGCCTAGCAACGCCCTAGCAACCACCCAGAATACCCTAGCAACCGCCTAGCAACCACCCAGAACACCCTAGCAACCGCCTAGCAACCACCCAGAACACCCTAGCAACCGCCTAGCAACGTCCTAGCAACCACCCAGAATACCCTAGCAACCGCCTAGAAACCATCCAGAATACCCTAGCAACCGCCTAGCAACGCCCTAGCAACCACCCAGAACACCCTAGCAACCGCCTAGCAACCATCCAGAATACCCTAACAACCGCCTAGCAACCACCCAGAACACCCTAGCAACCGCCTAGCAACCACCCAGAACACCTAGCAACCGCCTAGCAACCATTCAGAATACCCTAGCAACCGCCTAGCAACGCCCTAGCAACCACCCAGAACACCCTAGCAACCGCCTAGCAACCACCCAGAACACCCTAGCAACCACCTAGCAACACCCTAGCAACCATTCAGAACACCTTAGCAACCACCTAGCAACGCCCTAGCAACCACCCAGAATACCCTAGCAACCACCTAGCAACCATCCAGAATACCCTAGCAACCGCCTAGCAACGCCCTAGCAACCGCATAGCAACCAACCAAAACACCCTAGCAATCGCCTAGCAACGCCCTAGCAACCACCCAGAATACCCTAGCAACCGCCTAGCAACCGCCTAGCAACCACCCAGAACACCCTAGCAACCGCCTAGCAACCATCCAGAATACCCTAGCAACCGCCTAGCAATGCCCTAGCAACCGCCTAGCAACGCCCTAGCAACCACCCAGTACACCCTAGCAACCGCCTAGCAACCAACCAAAACACCATAGCAACCACCCAGAACACCTTAGCAACCACCTAGCAACGCCCTAGCAACCACCCAGAATACCCTAGCAACGCCCAAGCAACAACCCAGAATACCCTAGCAACTGCCTAGCAACCACCCAGAACTGCCTAGCAACACCCTAGCAACCACCCAGAACACCTTAGCAACCACCTAGCAACGCCCTAGCAACCACCCAGAATACCCTAGCAACCGCCTAGCAACGCCCTAGCAACAACCCAGAATACCCTAGCAACCGCCTAGCAACCACCCAGAACTGCCTAGCAACACCCTAGCAACCACCCAGAACACCCTAGCAACTGCCTAGCAACGCACTAGCAACCCCCCAAAACACCCTAGCAATGCCCTAGCAACCACCCAGAACACAATAGCAACCCCCTAGCAACCGCCTAGCAACCACCCAGAATACCCTAGCAACCGCCTAGCAACGTCCAGGCAACAACCCAGAATACCCTATCAACCGCCTAGCAACGTCCTAGCAACCACCCAAAATACCCTAGCAACTGCCTAGCATCACCATAGCAACTACCCAGAACACCCTAGCAACCATATAGTGTTCCCTAGAACCATACAAACACATGAATATGCCATATCTCAGCACCAGAACATCGTACATACATGGTTGTTGGCCCATATGCATCATGTGCAACCGGGTGGTGTTTTTTGCCACTGCAAGCACCATTTCACATTTTCTTCTGGAAATGTACATTCTAGTTATTATTATTATTCTTCTTCTTCTTCCGCCGCTTTTTTGGCGCGTAACTAGTCCCGCAGTTTTGGTCACAGACCCACGAATGAGGCGTCAAATCGTGCGGATTATTCGGGAATGGTGTGCTATGACTTTTATAAGCGTTCGGGGGTACGATGTTTGCCCCAGGGGCAAAAAAGCTGCCGAAAAATCCCATAGACTTAACATTACGACAAAGTTTGACGACTCGTAGCTCTGAGCGAGGATTTCGCAGAAGCGTGTGATTTACCACATTTGAAGAGGCTGACAGGCTCTGTAAGAACATACCTCAAAATGGGGTAAAAGTTGCACCCCTGAGGGGCAGGAATTGCCCAAAGTTGCCCCATAGACTTAACATGGTGAACTTTGAAGACTCGTAGCTCAGATCGAGGATTTCGCAGAATCGTGTGATTTGCCACATTTGAAGAGGCTGACAGGGTCTGTAAGAACATACCTATAAATGGGGTAAAAGTTGCACCCCTGGGGGGCAGGAGCTGCCCAAAGTTGCCCCAAACCCCCATTGACTTAACATTGTGAAAAATGTTATGACTCTTAGCTCAGAATTCACATTTCCCAGAAGCGTGTGATTTGCCACATTTGAAGAGGCTGACAGGCTCTGTAAGAACAAACCACACAGTGGGGTAAAAGTTGCACCCCTGGGGGGCAGGAGCTGCCCAAAGTTGCCCCCATAGACTTACTATGGTGTAGGACGGCCCATGAAATGGGCCGTCCTACACCATAGAAACCGCTTTTATATTGAACATAACTCTGGATCCCAGTGTCGTAGAGACAAAAGGGCGGGCTCATTTTACTCAGACGGCCAATCAGTGTCTCAAGATCATTGTGAAGCTATCAAGCCACGCCCTAGCAACCATTTAGAGCTCCTTAGCAACAAGTTCCATAGACTTCCATTAAAAGAGATCAAAGGGATATCTCAGGATATAAGTGTCATAGAAACATGAGGGTGGTCTCGTTTGACTCGGGGTAGCAAACAGCCAATCATGAATAAACTCAAAACTTCCTAGACCCTCCCTAGCAACCATTGTCGAGCACCTTAGCAACCAAAATCCAAAGAGGGATATCTTCCATTCTGAATGTCACAGAGGCACGGGAGTTGGTTTATATCATTCATAGTGACAAGAAGCCTTTAGAGATTCATCACTGGCAGCTGCCAAGCAACTCCATAGCAACCAAACAGAGTACCCTAGCAACCATTTTGCAATACCTATATCTCTGCATCATAACATCGTATAGTGATGTGGGTTGGTTTATATCATTCACATTGACAAGAAGCCTTTAGAGATGCATCACTGGCAGCTGCCAATCAACTCCATAGCAACCAAACAGAGTATCCTAGCAACCATTTTGCAAGACCTACATCTCTGCATCAGAACATCGTATAGAGATGGGGGTTGGTTTATATCATTTACACTGACAATCAGCCTTTGGAGATTCATCATTGGACGCTGCCAAGCCACTCCCTAGCAACCAAACAGAGTACCCTAGCAACCATATTGCAAGACCTATATCTCTGCATCAGAACATCGTATAGTGATGGGGGTTGGTTTATATCATTCACACTGACAATCAGCATTTGGAGTTTCATGATTGACAACTGCCAGGCAACTCCCTAGCAACCAAACAGAGTATCCTAGCAACCATTTTGCAAGACCTACATCTCTGCATCAGAACATCGTACAGATATGGGGGTTGGTTTATATCATTCACACTGACAATCAACCTTTGGAGTTTCATGATTGACCGCTGCCAAGTCACTCCCTAGCAACCAAAGAGAGTACCCTAGCAACCATTTTGCAAGACCTATTTCTCTGCATCAGAACATCATATAGAGATGGGGGTTGGCTCTTTTTACTCATGCTAGCAAACAGGTCTTCCAACATGCTACACATGCTAGCTGTGAATAGCTACATGCTAATAGCGATTAGGTAAGTGCTAAATTATGCCAAGAAATGCTAAGAACTCCAATAGTGACCATCTGTGACAACAACCAACCACCTAGTAACACCATAGCAACCACCCATAATGCCCTAGCAACCGCCTAGCAACCACCCAGAGTACCCTAGCAACCACCTAGCAACGCCCTAGCAACCACCCAGAACACCCTAGCAACCGCCTAGCAACCACCCAGAACACCCTAGCAACCGCCTAGCAACCATCCAGAATACCCTAGCAACTGCCTAGCAACGCCCTAGCAACCACCCAGAATACCCTAGCAACTGCCTAGCAACCACCCACAACACCCTAGCAACCGCCTAGCAACCATCAAAAATACCTTAGCAACCACCTAGCAACACCATAACAACCACCCAGAATACCCTAGCAACTGCCTAGCAACCACCCAGAATACCCTAGCAACCGCCTAGCAACGCCCTAGCAACCACCCAGAATACCCTAGCAACCGCCTAGCAACCACCCAGAACACCCTAGCAACCGCCTAGCAACCACCCAGAACACCCTAGCAACCGCCTAGCAACCACCCAGAACACCCTAGCAACCACCTAGCAACCACCCAGAATACCCTAGCAACCGCCTAGCAACGCCCTAGCAACCACACAGAATACCCTAGCAACCGCCTAGCAACCACCCTGAACACCCTAGCAACCGCCTAGCAACCATCCAGAATACCCTAGCAACCGCCTAGCAACGCCCTAGCAACCACCCAGAATACCCTAGCAACCGCCTAGCAACCACCCAGAACACCCTAGCAACCGCCTAGCAACGACCCAGAATACCCTAGCAACCACCTAGCAACGCCCTAGCAACCACCCAGAATACCCTAGCAACCGCCTAGCAACCACCCAGAACACCCTAGCAACTGCCTAGCAACCATCCAGAATACCCTAGCAACCGCCTAGCAACGCCCTAGAAACCACCCAGAACACCCTAGCAACCGCCTAGCAACCACCCAGAACACCCTAGCAACCGCCTAGCAACACCATAGCAACCACACAGAATACCCTAGCAACCGTCTAGCAATGCACTAGCAACCACCCAGAATACCCTAGCAACCGCCTAGCAACCGCCTGAACACATGAATAAGCCATATCTCAGCACCAGAACATCTGGTTGTTTGGTCGTATGCAATCATGTACCACACCCTAGCAACCGAGCGGTGAGTTTAGCCACTGCAAGCACCATTTCACATTTTCTCCTGGAAATGTACATTCTAGTTATTATTATTCTTCTGACTCTAAAATTTAAACTCTAACTCGTCCTAGAGCTTTAACTCTACAAACTCCAAACTCGGGTCAGACCTTCAAACTGTTCTGACTTAGTGTGCTATATCTTTTCAGACTGATTTGACTTTCAGATTTCTTAAAAATTAATATTAAAAATCATAAAAATCCCATTGACTTTCATTGGAACAGTTCAAAATGAGCCAAGACTACGGTGGCCCAATAGTTATCACCAAATAAACTCAAATATAAAATCCCTGACTCAATTAAACTACCATTCTATATGTACTAATGAACTTTATCTATCTATCTATCTATCTATCTATCTATCTATCTATCTATCTATCTATCTATCTATCTATCTATCTATCTATCTATCTTTCTTCTTTCTTTCTTTCTTTCTTTCTATATCTTTCTTCTAACTAATCTATCTCTTTCTTTCTAACTAATCTATCTTTCTTTCTTTCTAACTAATCTATCTTTCTTTCTTTCTAACTAATCTATCTTCTTTCTTTCTTTCTTTCTCTATCTCTTCTTTCTTTCTTCTCTATTTCTTCTACTAATCTTCTATCTTTCTATCTATCTATCTATCTATCTATCTTCTAACTAATCTATCTTTCTTTCTTTCTTTCTTTCTAACTAACTCTATTTCTTTCTAACTAATCTATCTTCTACTATATCTATCTATCTTATTCTAAATCTATCTATCTTCTAACTAATCTATCTTTCTTCTCTATCTTTTTCTTTCTTTTAACTAATCTATCTTTCTTTCTAATCTAATCTATCTTTCTTTCTAACTAATCTATCTTTCTTTTTTTCTAACTAATCTATCTTTTCTTTCTAACTAATCTATCTTTCTTTCTTACTAATCTTTTTTTTCTATAATCATCTTCTTTATTCTAACTAATCTATCTTTCTTTCTAACTAATCTATCTTCATTTTCTTTCTAACTAATCTATCTTTCTTTCTTTCTAACTAATCTATCTTTCTTTCTTTCTAACTAATCTATCTTCTTTTTAACTAATCTCTTTATTTTTTCTAACTAATCTATCTATCTTTCTTCTTTCTAACTAATCTATCTTTCTTTCTTTCTAACTAATCTATCTTTCTTTCATTCTAACTAATCTGTCTTTCTTTCTAACTAATCTATCTATCTTTCTTTCTTTCTAACTAATCTATCCTTTCTTTTTAACTAATCTATCTTTCTTTCCTTCTTTCTAACTAATCTATCTTTCTTTCTTTCTAACTAATCTTTCTTTCTTTCTGTCTAACTAATCTTTCTTTCGTTCTTTATTTCTAACTAATCTATCTTTCTTTCTAACTAATCTATCTTTCTTTCTAACTAATCTATCTATCTTTCTTTCTAACTAATCTATCTTTCTTTTCTTTCTAACTAATCAATTTTTCTTTCTTTCTTTCTTTCTTCTTTCTTTCTTTCTTTCTTTCTTTCTTTCTTTTCTTTCTCTTTTCTTTCTTTCTTTCTTTCTTTCTTTCTAACTAATCTCTTTATTTTTTCTAACTAATCTATCTATCTTTCTTTCTTTCTTTCTAACTAATCTATCCTTTCTTTTTAACTAATCTATCTTTCTTTCCTTCTTTTAACTAATCTATCTTTCATTCTAACTAATCTATCTTTCTTTCTTTCTTTCTAACTAATCTTTCTATCTTTCTTTCTTTCTAACTAATCTCTTTCTTTCTAACTAATCTATCTTTCTTTCTTACTAATCTATCTATCTTTCTTTCTAACTAATTTATCTTTCTTTTCTTTCTAACTAATCAATTTTTTCTTTCTTTCTTTCTTTCTTTCTTTCTTTCTTTCTTCTTTCTTTCTTTCTTTCTTTCTTTCTTTCTTTCTTTCTTTCTTTCTTTCTTTCTAACTAATCTCTTTATTTTTTCTAACTAATCTATCTATCTTTCTTTCTAACTAATCTATCTTTCTTCCTTTCTAACTAATCTATCTTTCTTTCTAACTAATCTTTCTTTCTTTCTTTCTTTCTAACGAATCTATCTTTCTTTCTAACTAATCTATCTTTCTTTCTTACTAATCTATCTTTCTTTCATTCTAACTAATCTATCTTTCTTTCTATCTATCTTTCTTTCTAACTAATCTATCTTTCTTTTCTTTCTAACTAATCTATCTTTCTTTCTAACTAATCTATCTATCTTTCTTTCTAACTAATCTATCCTTTTTTCTAACTAATCTATCTTTCTTTCTTTACTTCTTTCTAAACTAATCTATCTTTCATTTAACTAAATCTTCTTTCTTTCTTTCTTTCTAACTAATCTTTCTTTCTTTCTTTCTTTCTTACTAACTAATCTATCTTT
Organism: Chrosomus eos; assembly: GCA_036326025.1. Classification (NCBI taxonomy): domain Eukaryota; kingdom Metazoa; phylum Chordata; class Actinopteri; order Cypriniformes; family Leuciscidae; genus Chrosomus; species Chrosomus eos. The sequence continues at coordinate 29,143 of JAZAVI010000881.1, forward strand.
CTTTCTTTCTAATAATCTATCTATTATCTATCTATTTTTCTTTCTTTTTTCTTTCTTTCTAACTATCTCTTTCTTTCTAACTAATCTAATCTATCTTTCTTTTAACTAATCTATCTTTTCTCTTTCTTTCTAACTAATTTATCTTTCTAATCTATCTATCTTTCTACTAATCTTTTCTTTCTTTCAACAATCTTTTCTTTTTTTAGAACTATTCTATTCTTTTAACTAATTCATCTATCAAACTTTCAAACTACTCTTAAACTTCTTTCAACTCTCTGTCCGGCTTCTCCACCAACTTAAAGTATTGTCTCATCAAACTTTTTTTCTAGTTATTATTATTATTCTTCTGACTCTAAAATTTAAACTCTAACTCTCCTAGAGCTAAAACTCTACAAATACTCAAATGGGTCAGACTTCAAAACTGTTCTGACTTAGTGTCTATCTTTCAATGATTTGACTTTCAGATTTCTTAAAATTAATATTAAAATCATAAAATCATTGACTTTTCATTGGAACAGTTCAAATGAGCCAAGACTACAGGTGGCCAGTATCTTACACCAAATAAACTAAATCTAAATTCACTGACTCAATTACAAATACATCTAACTATTCTCATACACATCACTATCAAATTACACATCCACATCAATAACATCTATCATAACAAACCTACACACTACAAATCACCTACTAACACAATACATTCAACAATCTAAACAATATATCTCTTTACTCAATCATCCAACTAACAAATTTAACAACACTCACACACACTAACTTAACACAATCTAACTATCACACTAATCTATCAAAAACCTTTTTAAACAAAAACCACACCACTCTAAAATACAACAACTAAATAAACATTCATCAACACACTATACATATTCAACACACACACAATCCACACAAACCAACTACATTTAACTCAAACTACACCAACACATTTCCACAATCTTCTTCTACATCTAATCCAAATACAACTACTCATCTAAAACAACATAATAAACAACAACTACATATCATATAACATTCACAATCATAAAATACTTAAACACACCTCTACTAAATCAATAAACCTCAACAAAATTACTCTTCACAAATACTAACAACTAAATACCTCACAAAAAACTAATCTTTCCCAAACTAAAAACCTAAAATCTATCTCTCAACTCTAAACAATCTTCTCCACTAAAACACTTTCTAAAAATACAAAAACACCCACCACAAAATAAACAAAACCCAAACAAAATATACCAACCCACACTAAAAACCAACACTAACAAAACTAACCACAAACTTACAAAAAATCCTTTCCAAACAATTATTTTTACAAAAACTAACCCCAAACAAACAACAACACAAAAAACAAAACAATAAAAAATAAAAAAAACAAAAACCCCCAAAAAAAAAAAAACAACAAAACCAAAAATCAAACCCACAACACCAAACAACAACAAAAAAAAAACCCAAAAAACCCAAAACAAACAAACAAACCCCCACAAACAAATAAAAACAACCAAAAAAAAACAAAAACCCAAAACACAAAAAACTCCAAAACAAAAAC
>JAZAVI010000882.1:0-79351 GCA_036326025.1 Chrosomus eos
ATCAGACATGTCCAGAATGATTATGACATCACATAAGCCAAAATCATCGGATCAATCTCCTCTTAACTTTTTCTTGCCACAACAGATGTGCTTTATAAACTCACTGTTACAACTGTCAGAGAGAGATAAATAGTAAGAAGTCAAGTGTCAAGAGACCAAATAAAGCAAATACTGATCTCTATAATGGTGACAACAAACTTTATTATTAACTAAATCTCTGTTAATTCTCAACAATAACTTTTGTACATGTATGAAAGAAATAATCATAAACTGGTTTGTAAACTGGTTCACACTCAGTGTTGCTGGAAGTCAGTAGTAGTTCTTGTGTTTCTCTTTTTTCAGTTTTTCTCTGTCCTTCAGTGATTCTGCTTATCAGGTGTTCATCAGTGTCTCAATTCACTCACTTCTTTTCATTCACTCATTCAAGTGGACTATATTAGTGAACTAATGTAGGGAATAGTGAATGAGGGTATAGGGTGTGATTTGGAACACAGCCTCTTGGTGTCTTTTAACTCACAGTATATTCCTGTAGGCTACTTTCTCGAAAATGCAAATATAACCCAGAATGCATTGTTTTCTACGGTATATTACTGTTTTAATGGAAAATGGTATGATACTGCCACTTTTTTTACAGCAAGGGCTAACAGTGCAGTGTGTTTACAGAGTTTAGCCTATATGGGCGTTTACACGTCTCAATGTGTTGCTTCACATATTTGCGTTTGAATAGTGCGTGCTCTCCGTGGGCGTGTCACATTACCAGAGATAATGAGCTGAGAGAAAGATAATTAGAACGGCTGACACGTCTCTCTTTTTATAGATGACATAAACTGAGAATATTTATTTTAGTTTTGAATCAGATCATTTAAAAGTACAAACTCAAATGATTAAAAAGATATATTGCTTATGGCTGGGTGAATAGTAATCGCTGAGTTCTGTTTAGAGACGTGCTCCAGAAAAAAAAACTTGACGGAGAAGGAGAGGCAGAACGCACACCCTGTTTAATTTCTTTATTTTACAAAAGCACAATATTTTATTTCGATTGTATGTGGGCACATAAAAAAGTAGACATTTAACAGTTTATTTTCTCATATTTCTTAACTCTATATGACCAGAAATTATGGTAGTACTTTAAATCTATTTTTCTGCTATGTGAAAAAAAATCGAGCAAAACGCACGGGTGCGTTCTTTGGTCCCCAGAGGGTTAAACGTTAACATTGTGTGCCCAGTTTTTCTATAGGCTAATCTTAGGTTATGCGTCTATATAATAGACAGGCTGTTATACTTTATGTTTCAGTTAATAAAAATACTAACAAATTAAAATAACGGTGAAATAAAGTAGGCCTAAACAAAATGATTGTTTCATTGTCAGGACTTGCTAACCGATATTAGTCGGCATCAGTTCTGTTTAAGCATTCTTTATTATTTTAAGAATTAAATATATTAAATAAAGAATTATTTTATTTAATAAATAATGAATACTTCTCACCAGAAAATTAGGATTATGAAGCTCATGTTTAATCTGCTAAATTATTGTTTTGTGAATCATTCACAAAATTGAGATGATTGACAGTGATACCCATAGCAACGAAATACAATTTTCTAAACCATAGGATCCATAGGCAGATCCTTACAATTTTGTTGACTTGAAAAATTATAGACTAACTTAATAGTATTGCTTTCAATATAAAAAAACAATGAAATTATAACCCTATCATACATTTCAAGGTTTAAATAAAGAATCAGGACAGTTTATTTATTTAAAACAGGGTTGGATCGAGTGTTTTTTTCCTTGAAAAATTAGAAATATAGAATCTTATTCTTCCGACATTTTAAATTTGAATTGCCAAAGAAATTTCAGCTTTGCTGTGTATGCTACAATTAAATCAGTACAAAATGAAAATAGTAGAGGGCAACATAAATCAAGAACAGGCGTTTTTCTTTGCCTCTCTCTCGCAGACGCGCTGGATCTCAAGTTTCTTTTGTCTCCCCTCGATATTAAATGTTTCAGATAGAAACACATTATACAGCTAATAAAACTGTGTTGCTGCGTGTCACCAATGACAAAAAAAAAAAAAACTGTAACAAATTATTTAGTCTTTGTTGCTTAAAAGAAACAGAATGCCTTATTGAATTCACCTAACAATAAAACGAGGTTGATCACAAATAAAAGAGCTCTGTATCTGTATCTGCGTTTCGTCAACAGTTCATGTTTAGATAATGCCATATTGTTGAACAATCATACACACTGCTCGAACATTCTAAACTCTATAAAACAAGTTAAAACAACTGGATTGAACACTTAAAAAAAAAGAAAGAAAAGAAAACCTTTAAATACAGCCAATTTAATAAGATATAGGGTCTACATTTGGACACATCGAGAGATTTATCCTGAAATGAACTTTGCCTGCTCTTTAAGATAAAATCGTATCATCTGGCTGGCTATCCGACACTCTCCATATGAAACAGAAGTGATTAACACCTTGTCCTGCACCCCCACCATAAAGCACTGAACTGCCCTTTATTTAATTTTTTTTTAAATAGGCCTATCTTGAATGACATTGTAGGCCTATTCGTGCTTATGTTAAACTAAATGACATTTATAGAATAATTCTGAACTTAAATGAAACAATATCGCAACATTTCGACAACATGCTAATGCGCACGACCATCTCGCGAATGGACAGTCTTCTTCATGCCATATTCACCCATTAGCCGCTTCTAACATTCGTGGTATTCATATACGCACTTTCATGAGGCTCCTTCTCCACTGGCCAGCACGAGCACAGAGGCCGAAATCATACCTCACGGCACTCCTGTAAAAAATAAATCGCTACAAATATATCAGACGCTGCCATATAGTTTTTATTAACAGGCTTGGACACCACACGCGGCTATTGACTGACCACGAACAGGTAATTTAGCCTACTTGCATTTTTCATTTGTTAATGTCTCGCGGTCTTGCATAGCTTTTTTTTTTTTTTTTACAATTAAATCTAAAAGTCTGTTATAACTTGTAACGCAAGCCTTACTGAACATGTACCGAGTAAAATATTACTGAAAATTGATTAGTAATGCCTTACACTACTGCGTTACAGCAAAAAGTAATATGTTACTGTAATGCATTACTTTTGTAACGCATTACTCCCAACACTGGCAGGAAGTAATGCAGGACTAATGAGTAACACTACAATAACTCTTCAGCTACTACTTTTAACTACTTTCGAAACAATCTTAACTAATCAGTATATAATATTGAATTTAGGACTAAGATAGTTCCTTATAATGCGGGTGGATTTCAGCAGACATGCAGACATTCCTACTAGCCACTTTGGCGGGTTGAATTTTTTATATAATATATACATTTTTCAATTGTAGTCTTTTAAAAAGACAAAATAATAATAATAATATAATAATAATAATAAACTAAGTGCAAAATTATAAACTAAGCGCAATGTAATGAGGTGGAAAATGGATTTTTCAATACATATCGATACTGAAATATCTGAAACGCTTCCAATACTCATTTTCCGCAGAACAGATACATAACTATCAGCTGCGCTTTCTCATATCTCCAACACACAAACTCGCCTCCATTCATTCAGTCGTTTCATTTGCTCTGGATGAGGGCTTGAATTTCATTATGGGATTATGCATACTGTGCATAAGTTTACTGGTTCCTGCAGATTTGTGCTTGCTTACACTCAAAGTGCGCACACATAAAGCCGCCTCTCAGTACTAAATTAGTTATTTTTCACTGCTTTCTGCACTTAAACAGTCAAATACACACAAAATAATGTCAAAATGCCGCTCTTGGCGAGCATTAATGGAAACAGAGTCAGTAATGTTTTAAATGTAAACGCGTAAAGAAAGAAAGAAAGAAAGAAAACACATGTATAACAGTACAATGGATCCGTGCGTCAGGTCTTAAAGTGACAGCAGCCTAATATACCTGCTGACAAATTATGCGATAATGTTAAAAATATCTATAAGGCAGACTTTTCCCATGGTATCGATGTCAAAATTGTGGCCAGTGAAAAGGCTGAGTTGCTAGTAACTCGGAAAACCACAAGCCACAGTGGCTGGTCAGCAAAAAAGTTATTGTCAAGCCCGGGCTGTAACTTTACCTATTGATCTTAATGCCTGTAATCAGCCAAGCAGAACAGCTTATTACACAAGCTATCCATTGATCTGAAAATGAGAACGGCTGTAGTTCACTTTTTTGTGAAAATGTGAAACATTATTATCTTTTTGAAATAAATTAAACAAGTTTGAATTTTGAGGGCCTCACATTTCTCACAGACACGCCCACAAGAAGAGAAACTCACGAATATACACACTCCTTGTTTACGGGTTTAAAATAATGTGTTCAAGATATATATATTATATACATATAAAAAAATACAGATATTATAATTACAGATTAAATAACATCAAAAGACACATTTAATATAACCAAATTACGATTATTTTCAAATTAAACATCACAACAGACACTTATCACTCAGTTTAGGGCTTTCAAATATAACAGTTTACTTAACATTAAAAAAAATTACATTTAACGTTTTTAATGTCTTACATTTTACATTTACTTTACATTAAAAATATATTTAAGCATCATTACACATCATATAGCCTATTGAATGAACTGACAATACAATAATTTACAGAAGTCTATTATGTCATCATATATCACCTCTAATATGAATGCAATATGTGAAGTGAACTTTAACAGATATAACCGGCTCAGAAATCAATTCAATTCATTGGCATTCAATTCCATTTATTTGATCACTTATTTTGTTCCAATGCATTTTTACAGAGAATATGACTCTATGTGTACACAATACACTGTAATATAAACAAAGGAAGATGATATGAATGTTAACATTAGACATACAATAGAGGTAACAAAAGTGTTTTAGCTCACAAAAGCATTAGTTTGAACTGTATCTGACTGGACTTTTCATGCTGGATTGTAATTTGAATATCTATTCCTCTTTGACCTCTAGTGCCTCCTTCTGGCCAGAGACGGTCAGATAATCAGATGATTTGTGTAAATAAGAGATAACAAGAGCTGATATATTTATGATGAAAATTAAAGTGTAAAGTTAGACTCCAAAAACTGTTTGAACTTTGTTTCTTTTGATATGCATTATGGATCATCGATGAGGTCTATAACACATGGTGTTCATTATTGTTGCCAGTGCCATTCATCTCAGTAGTTGAACGTGTCCTGCCCGCTGCCATCTTTGCTCATGGGTCTCTGAGGTGCTTCAGAAAAATGTGTTTCCTGTTTAAGTTGCAAAAAATAATTCTGTTATGTAGTCAAATAATTTTTAGTGAAAGATTTGATACCTCACAGTATTACTGCAAAATCAGTCACCTTTGCACGAGTTATTAATTCTACTAAAGATCATACGGTCTACTTCAGATTCATATTGCTGCATCAGACACAACAGCCCTCTTTGTTTCATACAATTATGAACTCAGCAACAATCCACAATATACTGAGTCAGACACGGTAGTTTGACCACAGACCGCAAAGATAGGAATAAAAACAAAAACTGGTGTTCAGCACATGTTCACAGTTGGTGCCACAATTTGTTGCAGGCACATATGGATTTGATATATATATTGGCTCTATATGGATTTGTCCATGTGTTCAATAAGCCCCAGTATAGAGCCCATGTAGAGCTCATATCTCAAGCCCATTTCGTGCCTATTTGCCGGACCAAAAACCATCAAACAAACCTAACCAAACCAAACCAGGCGATGTCTGGCGATGCAGAGGTGCTTTGTGGACTGAGCTGCATTGCTGGAGGGTCAGATACGATTCCTTAATGCTGGGCCTTTGGATAGCATAAAAGCATACAGTGTTAAAATAGTGTCTTTAAGGTTTGCCCATGCATTATTTCTTTACCAAACCTCTTTCAAATGATTAAAGGCATTGTATGGAACAGATAGTGACAAAACGCGATAAGAAAAGGTTAAGTCATCGTCCATGCATTCGTTTATCAGTTAATAGGTGTTTTCCCGTGAACTGTTGTGTTGACAGTCAACAACCATTAACATAAACTGTGCTTTACATGAAGATGAAGTGGATGTTTAGCAGTTTTCACTGTGTTAAAAGCATCGAGTAATGAAGCTTTTTTCCGCACAATTTGATGAAAGACTCAAATGCTTCAGAAAGCCTCAGTTTCCCATCACTAGCAAACACATTTAAAGGCAGTTCTGATGAGCTTCATGTGCGCTGAGCTGGTTAACTCATCAGCTGAAAAGAGTTTCCCAGCAGAAAACACACAAACACAAGCAAGATCAACACACAGACCTGCGAAACGTGACAAATACAAATCATTTTCTTAGACCATGGAAGTCATTTTATCAGGGACGCGTTTCAACTTTGCTCACTTTCAGTTTCGTTTTGGAACGACTGTTGCTCAAGTGGCGTCGATCTTCCCACGGGAGTTTATTATTATTAAAGGCGTGCAAATTCCTTTTGGTATTCTACATTGTAATCAATCCACGATTCTCTGAAAACAGTACAAATTACCGTTATTCTTTAGAAATAGAATTATATTATTGTCAAAGTAACTTTCTTAGGTGTAAATGTAAGTGGTTGAACACAAGTATACTGTACGTCTATACATTTTATAAAGTGTTTCTTTGCTGCATTGTGCTGGGCTAGGAAGGATCTCGCCATAATCACACATCAGGAACACAAAGTCAATGAAAATATATGTCAAAATATGATTCTTTTTCTTAATCATTTGGTTATAATGTTTTTGACCATTTTATTATATTTATATTGTATTGATCATTTAAAGAGAAAACAATTAATAATCATGTAAAAGTTTTGACCATTTATTATATTATGATGATCAAGTTCAATAACAGCATAATATGGTGAATTATTGCAATCTGGGACACTAGACTTCTGTAGTTTACTGACTAATGATAACAACATCATATTACAGCAACATACTGTCAGCCGGATCTTGGCCACATCTGGTATAGTTGGGCCGGATCTGGGCCGACACTATGTTGCTGAAGACATGAACACATTAGAGGTTTCACCCTGCTAATGTTATAAGTTTTTATTAAGGAAATAAAAAAAAAATGTGGACAGTTTTTCATTTTTCTTTTATGCATTTCAATTTGTGATTTTTATGTTTAAGAAGATTATACAATTAAATTGATACCAGTTTGAATCAAATTAAATTAGCAGACATCAGAAATTGTATAATCACAATAAGATTGATTCTGTAAAATAATACAAACAAAAACATGACAATACGGGATGAACCCTATTTCTCACAAACCCCTTTCTTCTTCTCAGAACATGAGAGATCATTCCAGTTCTGGATGGAGTCTGAAGGCACCAGTTCAACACAGTCCTCGTCTCCTGCTAAATCATTTGGCTCACCTTTATACCAAAACCTGAAAAACATGTGGCAACAAGAGTAATTTTAGACAGAAGCAAGAGAAATAGTAAAGTACAAGTCTAATGAGAGAGTTTGATTTAGCAAAAATTTTGTATATGTTTGTGTGGTTGTTTTTGGGTAAGAGTTTTTTTTAAGATTGTGTCTCATTTTAAACTACTTGCACTGGTTATTATCACTTACCCTTTGACCCAGTTGAATGTCACACCCATTTCATGACCCCTCTTCTCAATGTCAACAAACAACCAACTCTCTCCTTGATGAATGAATTAATTGCCTCTGTTGTGGATATAAGAGTAAGGGTACGTTACACCGGTCTCAAAGCATATCAAAGGTCCAAACAAATTTTCGTCAAGTCAAAGTCCGAACTGTTGGGTATGACTGCCCACGAAGAAAATTGAAAAATACCTGAATTCATACATTTATAGCACATATAATGCAACTATTAGCAAAGTAGCATTATATTTTTTTTTATTTTTATAAGTTGCACAAAATTTGTAAGCAAAGTAGCTCAATCATAACAAGACTTAACCACTCAATATATAAGCTACATGATCATTGGCAAAATGAACAGTATTTGTTTAGTCATAATACTTATTTTTAACTTAACAAATCGTATTATACGAACGTGCAACCAATGAGGCACACACGCACATTGCGCACACACACGAAGTCCTCTCTCCTCCTGCCGTTGGAGCTCGCGAGCTCAGATGCGAGATGAACTAAACTGCGGGCATCAGGAGCCGCTATCAATGCGGAGACTGGAACTCCGGAACTTGATACTGTGAACGCATACCTCTCGTCCAATCTTTGAAAACTCTATTTTCTCATCAACTTTTCTTTTCCTGGACAATGACATCCTCCACACCATACAAACGCTTACTGCGTGAAGTGTCCGTTGCTCCCCTTTTACAGTTGCGCCTATTACGTCAAAGTCATACCTTATGGATTCATGGCACTATACGGAGGAAAACATTAAATATCTCGCCTTCGTTTTAATTTCGGACCATCTCAAAAAATAACAAATGATTATTAACATGCGTTTATCAAAGTAGAAATCCACTTTTTAATCCCTTACACACAATTAGTGCTCTTGAATACGAAAGGAGCTCCGGATTGAATTCCCTCCGGTCCGATCCGACCGTATCCGGACTTTGAGAAGTACTGGTTTACACTATGCCACAGTGTTGTTAAAACTATCTCTGTTCACACGATAAGCGAAAACGACTAAAAGCTGTATCGCTGTATGTACTGCGATGTCACTTTGTAAAGAAATACTACACACCTATAGACAAATAATACGTATGCATTCTCACAAATTTACATATTTCATTTTAAAATTTGTGTTTTGTAGTTTACACAAACACAAAACTTGCACTTGAAACCGGTTTCAAGTTTGCGTTTTCAGCCCTCAAAAAGCTGTTGTCATGTAATAAATTTTAAAATCATAATAAGTTTTCGATTTAGTTGAAAGCGTGTGTCGTGTAAAGTGTGATTCCTCTCATACTAAAAGTCACTCACACTGCACTCACCTCTTCTCTTCATGTTGATAATGACAGATCAGCTCCTTGATCTCTACAGTAATGTCCGTCAGACCACTTTTCGACTCCTGGACATGAAGAAAATACAGGCCACACGATTTCCTAACAAAACCCCATTTTTTAAATCTATATATAAAGATAAATTGAAAAAGAATCCACTTAAAACAGATTGTACCGACCTTGTTAGATTGTTCCTTCTTTATTCTTCACTCACAGAAGTGACTTGTCTCTAACTCCAGTATCTTCTGACTCAAAGCTTCAACACTTCCCTGTAACTGGCTTTTCTCAGCACTGAGATCATTGACTCTGGTCTCCAGCTCCAGTTTCTTCTGACTCAAAGAGCTGAAGTTGTTCTTCAGTTGATCTTTTTCAGTCATTAGATCAGTGTTCTTGTCCTGTAAGCTGATGATAGTGTGATTGAACTCTTCAACTGTGTTCTTGTAACTCTTTAACAGGTCTCTCTCTGCTGTGACGGTGATGTACAGTGTGATGAAGACCAGCAGAAGAACACAGATTAGCCCGAGACACACTGTCATCCACACCAAACACCTGCTTCCTCCTGACACAGAAAGACAAACACACACATCAGTGTATACCCTTCATATTATTCCAAAAAATGATTCAAATCAACCTTTTAATCTACATTTGTCTTTAGATAATATGCTTTTACAGTATATTATTTTATAAGACAAACATTGCTTGTTTCTAAATATCTAAAGATGAGCATATTAAAAAAAATACTGTGTATAAGTGTTAATACATTCAATATAAAAGCAGAAACATTGACATATTGTTCTTAGAAACAAAATTTGAACTTGCATGTCCATTTCCTCAATCATTAGTGACATCTCTAACAACACCTGTGACACCGTCTTTATATTTATTAAATCCATTTATTGATTTATGTATTTTTGCTTGACAAAATTGTCAAACCAATCAATCAATTAAAGGTATGATGTTTGCAGTAAAATACCCCAAAACCACTAAGCCAATGTTATATATTTTGTTTAGTTGATTACTTACAATATCCCAAATGTTTCAAACTATTTGTAAATCGTGATAAAATTGCGATTTTAACCAAGGAAACGGGGTGTGTGAGCAGCCGAGTCAATGGCGTAATATCCGGTTTACCCTCGGTTTCCGCTCGTACTGCCATACGGCGACAGACGTTGACAACTGGGTTATGCCTAGCAGGACGCTCACGCTGTTGTTGTTTTGTTCAAACATTATGAACCATGGCAAGCAGACTTTGAGACAAAAAGAGGACTAAAACGCAGATCAACTTGTTTCGAGATGCCGAGAGCTCCACGTCCGTGACTAACTTCGACTTGACAGATATCGCTAGTGTTGCATGTAACGTTACTTTATTAACGTTAGACAGGTGAGCAAATGCAACGCATTCTCATCCTTTGGCGTCATATAGGTGACGCCATATGACATTTTTGCGAAATCTTACGCACATGGCATCCTTTAGCGTCAATATAACACGCACTGTTATGGGTAGGTTTAGGTCTGGGGTAGGGTTACGGTTATGACACCTTGGGATCTGCGTCTCATATTGACGCCAAAGGATGCCATGTGCGTCGGATTTAGACGAGCGTCACCTGTATGACGCCTTGGGTTCTGCGTCTCATATTGACGCTAAAGGATGCCATGTGCGTAAGATTTCGACGAAATGTCAAAAGCGTCACATGAATGACGCCCTTGGGATGAGAACGGGCTGGCAAATGTACATGATACAACTAATCAATGTTATTTAGTTCAACCTGATGAAATGTTAGAATATGATCTGTATATTATTTTAATGTTGAGCTTACTGCTAGTCTCATATAGTCAACAAACAACCTAACTAGCAACATTCAACACACTCAAATGCCGTAGTGTAACTGTTAGAGCGAGTGAAAAGCGATGCGTTACCTCACAAGTTTAATTAGTCTAAAAAACTGACCTGTAGTATTAATTCAGCACTTGTGTGTAGTTCAGTAGAATGAAATGTCCATATTTCTTTATATCCGCGGGACTCGCGTTGCTTGTGGCGCTGGTATATGTCTCTCATTAGCAATCGCGCCCTGCTTCACACCACAGTCATATTAAAAACATCAGTGTATTGACTCATCCATAAAAGATCCATCAGCTTGTCGACAAGATCCATAATTCCGCTTTGCTTCATCAATATACGCCTTTGTTATTGTAAGAGGTAAGCGACCCCTGGCGGTGAAAATGTCTACATATTGTACCTTTAATCTTAACTTGTTTTTTTTTTCTGAATTATAACCAAGGCATAATGTGTGAATAGTACAGATTATTTTTTACAATTAAGACATTAATCAAGTTAACTTAAAAGTGTTAGTTAGAACAACTGTTGGATTTTAAAGTACAAAACATTATTCAAACATTATTCAAACGTTACTCAAACATTGTTCAAACATTACCAACTCCATCTCTATGTCAGAATAACATTTCTACTTACTGCACATTTGATATTTTCCTTCATCCTGCCAGAGACTCTCTGTTTGTGATCCAGATGTGCCTTCAGTAACTCTGTTTACAATATACCTGCCTGACTTCATTATTTGCTCTAACTCACAGTCTTACAAAACAGAAGCCTGTGTTCACAGACGAGCTTCGGTCTGTATTGTAAGATTTTGGGTGGTGTCTCTACATTATATCTGTAATTTATGGCTACTTTCCCAAACAAACCAGAGTATTCTTTGGAAATCTGTTACCAGGAAATCCCCCCACAGTACTGTGATGCCAGAGGCCATGTCCACACTGATACGTTTTCGTTTGAAAACGTATATTTTTTTCTCCGTTTTGGCCTTCCGTCCACACTGAAACGGCGTTTTAAGTCAACGAAAACGTAGCTTTTGGAAAACGCTCTTCAAAGTGGATAAATTTGAAAACTCCGTTTTCGCGTTGTAGTGTGGACTGTGAAGCCGGAGGTATTTGAAAACGATGACGTAAGTTTAGTCATGTGATCCATGTTGTACCAATAGATGTTTACCTGATGTTTACCGGTATTGTGCCTGTTATGTGCTATTCACTTTCACACTGTTGCTAAAATATGTTACTTTGCACACTCTTCATATCACAGTACTGCACAGATGATAGAAAATGTACACACATTTGCTGTCCTGCGGCAATACAGGAGAGCAGTCGCGTTTTAGACCAAACATATGGTGACTGAGTGCGACCTGGACGCATCAGTGAATGGTGAGATATTTTGCTAAATAAAATTATCATGTTAGAAGAATTGCGCGATACCTTTCTTTATTTTTCCATCTGTCAGTGAGCTTTTGTGAGGTTTCACGCATGCGCAGTAAGGTAAATTTATAAGTTTCTCATCCACACTGAAACGTCTGAAAACGCCTGAAAACGCTAGTGTGGACGGAGAGCGTTTTTAAACGAAAACTCCGTTTTCAAATGTATCCGGATTAATGTGGACGTAGCCAGAGTTAAATCAGCACTGCTCAGAGCACATGGTCCCTCTCTACAGAGTGTTAAAGTAACTCGGAAACAGAGTTTAAGTTAATGAGATAGTTAAGTGGTTAAGTGAAAGGTAAACACAAGAACTACAACTGACTTCAGTCACAGCCTTAGATTTAATCAACAGATAAAAAGAAGACATTAAAGGACTGTTTACACTACACCGTTTTCAACTAAAAACGTAAACCTTTTTATGAGTTTTGGCCTTTCGTTAACACAACGGCGTTTTGTGTGCCTGAAAGTGGCTGTCCGTGTAATTAAAGCTGCTTTCTGGCAGATTGAGTGGGCTTAGGCAACATGCCCAAAAAATGTTCCATTACCATTATGGATAACAGTGTTTGCTTTAGTTGGACAGTTTGACTTGTTTTTTGTTTGTTTTTTGGTGAGTTATGGTCTTTGTAACAGTGTTCAATAAAACACATAATTTGTTTCAAAGAAAGCCAGCATTAAAGATGGTGGTTTTGTTTTCAGTATCATAAAGCAAAATAATTTGCTAATCTTTTGTCTGACCAAAAGTGGTTATTTATAATAGATTATATTAATCAATAATACTTAATTGCCACAGTTCAGACATTTTGAATTGAGATTTTATACATTATGGAAGAAAAAAATAATAATAATCTTCTATAATAGTAAATAATCACTCAATTAATTACTTAATTATCTCATTAACTTTAACACTCTTATTTGAACACTTTAACAAATAAACACACAGGAGTTCTTGCAGTGGTGTGCCAAAAATAATATTTCCTACAGAATTCATGGAATTATTTAGGAATACCTGTGCTTTACAAAAAGCAAGAAGGGGAAATTCTGGGTTGGGATCATTTCCCTGGACATGTGACTCAAACAGAAACTGTTGTGATTGAATCCGCCTTAACTTAGTAGCTCTGTTCATATCCTGTTTGGGAGACAATGCTTCAATGGTGTGAGAAAGTTGGAGACGTTTACAAGCTCACAATGATCAAACTATATGTGTCTTTACAGCAAAATCCCCAGTGTACATATGTACACTCTCGGTGTACATACAGGTCCAACTACAGAGTGTTAAAAATGAACACTGAAGTAGTGTTGAAGTTAATGAGATAATTGAGTGATGATTGGCCATTAGTGGTGACACCTAATGTTAATAATGTTTCCTTGAAGGAAAGAAAAACAAAAAGGACAGAAAATAGAGAAACACAAGAACTACTGACTTCGAGCCATTTCACATTATTGCACTTATTATTACCAGTGTGACTTTATTTCTGTCATACATCTACACACGTTCTTATTTATATTTAACATAAGTTTAGATGGCAATGTTTTATGGAATGTTTCGTTTCATCTCACCATTATGGTGATCGGTGTTTGATTTGGTTGGGCTCTTGACCCGTTTCTTTTTATCATTAGTTTATCTCCTAATGCTCCAACTCTGTGTTTATAAAGTACATGTGTTATTGCAAGAAAAGCTGTGAGCTGGGCTATGTTTCACGAAAGCTTTATAAGCCTCACTGTTAAAAATTACCTGTAAAATTTACAGTAAAATACTGGCAGCAGGGTTGCCAGCCAGTTACTGTATTTTTTACAGTAGTGTTTCTGTAATTTAATTTTCAGAATTTTACTGTTTTCTCTGATTACAGTATTTTTTTAATTGTTGTATTTTTTTACAGTAAGTTACGTGAATCTTGTATTTGCTATATCTAGAAGAAGTATGTAAAATGCAGAATATACAATATATTTTCCTGATTTCTGAATATTAATGACTAGCATCTGAATTTTAAATTCCCCTATTATTTCACAAAACAAATTATTCAACAACCTAATCTTGAAAAACAGGTCAACATTTATTTAATTTATAACTTTAAAATATGCATGAAAAAAGTCATACAATAGTGTATTTTGTATTATTTTGATTTAATTTTTATTTACAAACTTTTTTTTTAAATGGACATGAAATTTAATATTTTTAATTACTTGAAACAAATTAGCCATCATGGCCCTTCACACAAAGAAGAAATACGCAAACGACATACATTTAAAACCTAAAATGGTTCTGAAAAACACAGACACGGATGAATTTTCACCACTTCATTACCAGACAAACATGTCCAAACAATAAGGCCCCAAGTGAGTCCAACAACTTATGATCAAAAATGGAGAATAATTCAGCTCCAGATGCTGTTCCATCACAGGAACTGTGACTAGAAATATTGAAAAGGACAATATATTAGATATATTACACAACATAATGATACAGTCAGAGAAAGATAGAGGGATGACAGATACAGTTAGCGACAGATAGAGAATTACAATTAAAGGGAAAATAGATGTGTGTGTGTGTGTGTGTGTGTGTGTACTACTTACATTTCAGAAATTCCACTGATAACCCACCACTTTGCTGGGAAGAGTGGCAACATGTGGGTTCACTGCAACCTGTTTCTTCTGTGCCATTTGCCCTGTCGTTTTAGATGGCAATTTTCTTCTTTGTTCAGGACTCTGTCTGGATTGATGCATACAAAGGACCTAAAGGGTCAGGAAACAGACAATATGTAATTAAGATTGGTTTTAAAGGGTACATATCATGCTTTTAAATCGTTCCTTTTTTACATATAAATCATACATTTGTGGTCTATTTAAAGCAGAACTGCAATGCTTGGGTCTGAATTCCTCATTATTATAGCTCCACAGGCCACTTTTCTACCGCTTTTCTGATGTGCGTCTGAGATCAACTCGTTTTGGTGCGGTCTCTTTAAATACAAATGCGACACTTCATGCCCCGCCCCCTCTCCAGCTCGCAGAGGTGACACTCGGTTCAACTCCACCCCGTTCGGCAATGTTTGTAGTTTTATAGCAGAGATACGATTATCTAGTGGAACAGAAACTTTTGTTACAAAATGTCAACAACGGAAGACTTGTCCATCAAGCCGTTCGAGCCAGAGTCGGAGCGAGAACGACGAACCTGCAGAACAACGTCTTCATATGGATGTATCGCAATGGTGTACTGTATTTACAGTAAGTTCTCCATCCATGCCAACTACTACAATACTGCATGATTTACAACGACTATTTAATACTCACAAAACAAAATATAAGTTATATTATAAACAATTAAAGAAAAGTCGATTATTTCTCTTGTTAAAACAAGCACACTAACAAGACAACTGCTAAACCATGACCACCGTGTGTTTTAAGAATGTAGTACGTTATTTACAGCTTACCGAAGTGCTTTGTTCGTCGTCTCCAAAGATAGAAGGAACTGACCCCTCAATCAGACGAAGTCTATCGGGAAATCCTTCTTTATACTGGCGGAGGTTGCTGAAGTGACGTTAGTTATCCATGAAGTGCTTCGCGCACACAAACATGACTTTACCCACAAATGTGGGTACATTTCCGTGAAAAATAAAACTCAAACAGGCAATTCAAAGAGGTTCTGATGCTGGCATACGGTGTAATAAAGCGTGTGGGTTGCTACATCCAACAACCGAACATTTTGACGTACCCTCCTCTCGTAACTTCTGCATCCTTGAACTTGGACTACAAAATTGCAGCGAGAAATAAAAATGGTGGATTGCTCAAAGTGTTTGGCCGGAAGTCGATGTACTTATTTGGCAGTTCCGCTGCAAATACTTTGACGTAATAGTTCACAAAACGTCATAGATTACAGAAAAATCTAAACCGGTTGAAAAATGTGACCAAAACAGAATATAAAGATATCAACGAAGTTCCCGAAGAGACTGATTTAAACTTTTCTGTACTTATAAACTCTCCAAATATACAACAAAAGGCATTTAAGGGCTAAAAAAGTAGATTTAGCATGATATGTACCCTTTAAGTTTTTGATGCTTTTAATCATGTTTTTGAAATTTGACCATATCTGTTAGAGCAGTGTTTCTCAACTCCAGTCATGAGGACCTCTTAGGAAGTTTTATAATGTCCACTAATTAAAACACCTGATTTAACTCATTAACTCAACAGATAATATCTAAAGGCAAGTTCTGATATTGAATACATGTGTAAAATGTACTGAGGTTGTTAAGAATTCAATTATTACCTTTAAACGAACTCCAAGGTGCAGGCTGCCTCCTCCTGATTGAATATGTAATATGCAGTGAACAGTATGGCAGGACCTTCGGCTGGGCTGAATCATAGACATAATATAATACATAGACGCCCTATTGGCCGCTTTGGAACGTTGCTGCGATACGTCAACGGGTCCGCCATTTTGCGGAGGGCAAGACTGCACTGTAATCAAGGGTGAGCTGCGTTTTTTTCTGGATAAAAACAAAAACTGTTTTTATATTTATCAACCGATTTCAGTGGTTTGTTTGTGGTGTACAAAAAGTTCCATCTCTAGTTATTTAAAATCTCAATAGTTACACTTGTAAAATATTTGTTTTAATAAAGAATGGTCAAAACTCAGGCTTGTCATGTATCTGGCTTTTTATTCTTGGATAAGAATGATGAAGACCCCCATACTGAGATATAATTTAAGTTTTCTTATTGTGGAAAAAGCATTTCCTGTGATTGACCAGATTTGAGCAATAACAAAGATAACTGATGGATCCTTTATGATAATACATATGTTATGGTACAACTACTGTGCAATGCAGTAAATATAACATTTGTGAGAAGTAATAGTAAATAGTTTAGTCAATAAAATAAACAAATAGTATACAGCAAATAAAATAGTAAAGATAATTATATAATATCATACAATAATACAATCATACAAATATTGATAATAGAATATGGTTTATTAATAATACTATAATAATAGCAATAGAATAAGAAATATCAATTACAGAATATACACAATAAAAAATAAGTTAAATAGTGACTTATATTTAATATTTAACTCTTTTTGTTAAATTTCAGTTTTATTGATCAGTAATAGCCATTATAACAGAAGTAGCTTCAGTCAAACATACAGCAGGTGTTACAGTGTTGTTTTTGTCATGTTTGTGGTTTCACTGTCTTTGGTTTTCATTCAGTTTGTACCTCGTTTCTCTGCCTTGTTTATTTTAGTCTGTTATCCCCTGTCATGTTAATTATTAGGTCCCTTGTTTCAGGTGTGTTTCCCTGTTAATTGTTATGGCTCCGCACGTTGTTTCTGATTTGCCCCAGCTGTGTCTTGTTCCCTGATCCCCTCTGGTTATTTAAATCCTGTGTACTCTTTTGTTCCTGGTCAGTTATTGAATGTATTAGTGAATGTTTGTATCTACGTACCACGAGTGTCTTGTCTTGTCTTGTCTGTTCTGAGTTACCGTCTGTATTATTAAAGTCTACTGCTGCATCTAGATCCGACTACCGCCTTTGCTTCCACGCAATTCGTAACAGAATAACTGACCGCCCAGGATCTAGCAGTTATTAGAAGAACTCACCGTACCGTGATCCAGCAGCCATGCCCACCTGGAGTCCTGATGTCCAGATCATCCGTCTTCGCCAGGAGAATTGCGCCATCGAGGATTATGTCGCGGAATTCCTCGAGCTGGCATATCTCGCGCAGATGAACACCCACGGCTTGAAGATCTTCTTCCGCGGGGGTTTGTCTGAACCACTCCGGTCCTGGATGCCCGAACCTGGTCCGCACGGGTCTTTAGAATGGTACGTTGACCTGTCCCTGTTGTGGAGCGGTTCCCCGTTTACTGTGGGCGAGGAGGAGAAGCACCCTGAACCCGCAGCATCCCTTCAGACCGCGCTCCACAAGCCCTCGCCTCACGTGAACCGAGTCGAGCCCGCTTTCCACGACATACCTGAGCTTCTTCCCGCCGAGACCGCGCTCCACAAGCCCTCGCCTCACGTGAAACGAGTCAAGCCCGCTTTCCACGACATGCCTGAGCTGTCTTCCGAGCCCGCACGTCGCTTCGGCCTCGACGAACCCGAGTCAAGTGCCACCGAGCCAAGTGAGTCAAGTGCCGCCGAGTCAAGCGTGTCAAGTGCATCGTCCAGTGAGTCAAGTGCATCGTCAAGTGCATCGTCCAGTGAGTCTACCGAGTCAATTCCCAAGTCAAGTGAGTCAAGTTCGTCCGCCGAGTCAAGTGAATCAAGTGCCGCCGAGTCAAGTGAGTCAAGTGCCGCGTCAAGTGAATCCTGTTCATCTGCCGAGTCAAGTGAGTCAAGTCCGTCTGCCGAGTCAAGTGAGTCAAGTCCGTCTGCCGAGTCAAGTGAGTCAAGTCCGTCTGCCGAGTCAAGTGAGTCAAGTCCGTCTGCCGAGTCAAGTGAGTCAAGTCCGTCTGCCGAGTCAACTGAGTCAAGTCCGTCTGCCGAGTCAAGTGAGTCAAGTCCGTCTGCCGAGTCAAGGGAGTCAAGTCCGTCTGCCGAGTCAAGTGAGTCAAGTCCGTCTGCCGAGTCAAGTCCGTCTGCCGAGTCAAGTCCGTCTACCGAGTCAAGTGAGTCAAGTCCGTCTGCCGAGTCAAGTGAGTCAAGTCCGTCTGCCGAGTCAAGTGAGTCAAGTCCGTCTGCCGAGTCAAGTGAGTCAAGTCCGTCTGCCGAGTCAAGTGAGTCAAGTCCGTCTGCCGAGTCAAGTGAGTCAAGTCAGTCTGCCGAGTCAAGTCCGTCTGCCGAGTCAAGTCTGTCTACCGAGTCAAGTGAGTCAAGTCCGTCTGCCGAGTCAAGTGAGTCAAGTCCGTCTGCCGAGTCAAGTGAGTCAAGTCCGTCTGCCGAGTCAAGTGAGTCAAGTCAAGTGAGACGCCGCCGCAGGAGGAGAAGGAGGATTCGTTCGGTTGGCTGGGCTCCGGTCCTAGCCCTGCCGGCTTCGCCTCTGCGCCTCGCCCTGCCGGCTTCGCCTCTGCGCCTCGCCCTGCCGCCCTTGCCTGTGCCCTTCAAGCTCCAGGAGGCCGCTCTCGAACCAGTTTACAGCCCGGAGGTTCCTCCCCTGGATTTCCCCAAGTATTTTTTGGGGGGGGGGGGCAGTAGGTACCCTGAGAGGGCCATGGAGGCAGCGCTGACATGGGCCTTGTCGGTGCTATCCCCATCAGAGCTTCCTATGCTGCTGGTCCCGTCTGGTCCTGAGCTTCATACGCCCTGGTCCCCTGCCAAGTGTGCTCCGCCCTGGTCCCCTGCCAAGTGTGCTCCGCCCTGGTCCCCTGCCAAGTGTGCTCCGCCCTGGCCTTCGCCACGCCATGCTCCGCCCTGGCCTTCGCCATGCCATGTTCCGCCCTGGCTTTTGCCTCGTCCTGCTCCGCCCTGGCCTTCGCCTCGGCACGCTCCGCCCTGGCCTTCGCCTCTCCACGCTCTGCCCTCGCCTTCGCCTCGTCCTGCTCCGCCGTGGCCACCGGCACGTCCTGCTCCGCCACTTACACCGGTACCATCCTGTTCCGCCATGGCCACTCTTACCGGTACCGTCATGGAGTCCATGGTCCCCGTCTACCCTGTCTGGGACTCCATGACGCCCACCCCTCCCGCCCAGGTCGTGTTCTAAATCGGCGCGAGGTCGCGCCTTATGGAAGGGGGGGATAATGTTACAGTGTTGTTTTTGTCATGTTTGTGGTTTCACTGTCTTTGGTTTTCATTCAGTTTGTACCTCGTTTCTCTGCCTTGTTTATTGTAGTCTGTTATCCCCTGTCATGTTAATTATTAGGTCCCTTGTTTCAGGTGTGTTTCCCTGTTAATTGTTATGGCTCCGCTCGTTGTTTCTGATTTGCCCCAGCTGTGTCTTGTTCCCTGATCCCCTCTGGTTATTTAAATCCTGTGTACTCTTTTGTTCCTGGTCAGTTATTGAATGTATTAGTGAATGTTTGTATCTACGTACCACGAGTGTCTTGTCTTGTCTTGCCTGTTCTGAGTTACCGTCTGCTAAGTCTACTGCTGCATCTAGATCCGACTACCGCCTTTGCTTCCGCGCAATTCGTGACAGCAGGATACAACGTTAAAAAAGCCTAAATATAAAGTTATGAAACTTCACTTTGCCCTCAGCCAAAACGATTTACCAGGGAACCATTTATAGATTAATGAGACCAAAGATCGCCCGTTAGATATACACAAGACGAATTATATCTCATGTTTAACCACTAGACTAGAGACATCCGAGCCGGCGGCAAACTTCAGACGCACTGGCCGAGGTAAGGCTGTTCTCTGCTGGGTTAATGTGCGCTGAGCGCCCGGTGATCGCATCTTACAACTCCGAAACCGTCAGATCAAATTTTTAAATAGGCGCTATCTTTATCAACAAACCACATATTTAAGCTTTAAACAACTACATTGTCGACTGAAAAAACTATTAAAAATACATTTCGTGACACAATAACAGTAGTATTTTTGGTAACGCTTTATTTTACGACCCGCAAACAACTGCGTAAGTAAACCGAAATTACGGTGTACGTTTCTGTAATTATAGCGTACTTCCGTGTAGGTATAGGGGAACAATATGTTAAGTTTGGGGTAATAAAGGGGTAACAAGCAGATAGTATACAACCTGCAAATAACTTCGTAAATAAACTGAAATTACGGTGTAGGTTTCTGTAAATATAGTGTACCTCCGTGTAGGTATAAGGTAATAAAGGGGTAACAAGCTATGCAAGCAAATTATTTATAATGTAATTATTTTAACAGGTACCTATTATGTTAATATATTCCAGGCAAAATTTGTACGTCTGTTGTATATAAAAGTTATCATCACATTTCTGGCAAAATATGTTCTTGTGCAATTTTACATTTAATTTTGGCATCTGTGGGTTGATTTAACATTAATTTATCTAGTAAGAAAAGCCAATAAATTCATTTTTATCATACTGTGCTTACATACACACTGTAAACCCCAACAAGTTAAGCTAACTCATTTCATTTGAGGAAACCGATTACCTCAATTAATTTAAGTTGATACATTTTAAAGCCCTTCTCTCTAATTTGCTGGTAGGTGATTTGGAGGAGGACTTACAAAGGCGATATACTTCCGTTATTGTAAGTTTCGGCAACTCTTGTAAACATCTCATCTCATAGTGTAGAATAGCGCCGGAAAAGACGAGGCCGCATTTCCGGTAAGGAAGTAGTTACGTGCAAGGAGCCCATTACGTGATGATTGAGCATTAGTGATTGACACCTGCTGCTAACATGCAGAATCACTGAAGGAAAGAGAAACACAAGGGGTGCTTCTCATTTCTTATTTGTGCATCCTCGTTTCCTTTCCTTGCTTCCTTTCCTCGCGTCTCAGCTCCACCACCTGTAGGATGCAAGGAAAGGCTGTAAGGAAAGAAAAGGAGAACGGAGGAATCGAATGAAAGCTTTTTTATACATTGGAATACTTGATCACTCGAGCGTCACTTCACAGCATCATCAGCAGCGCTCAAAGGATCTGCCCTTATGTTGTTGAAGTTTGTTTAATTAAGAAATTCATAATAAATAATAATAAAGCAAGATACCTTGTTGAAATATGTGAGATGTGTGGTTTATGTAAACTGCAAAAGTAAAGTATAAATTCAAATGATTGTGACAGATGTGAAGGGGGAGGAGAATTGATGCGTGCGTCACGTTTAGTCGATACAACTCTTCCGCATACCTGTGTATCCTTGCTCAAAGCTCCTCTGGAAGCCTCCTCACTCCTCGATCCTCGACTCCTCGCGGACCAATTAGAGAATTGAGATGTCCTTCAAGATGGCTGAGCTCGATCGGTTTCCGGGTCAAAGGATGTAGGACGGAGGATCGAGGAGACGAGGAGGAATATTGAGAAGCACCCAAGAACTACAACTGACTTCCAACAACAACATTAGATGAAATAAAGATAAAATATGTTTAAATCTGTGAAGTTCTCAGCAGAGGAGGATTGATCAACTCCTAGGGTGACCAGATTTCTCAGGGTTGAATACGGGACACTGACACAGAACCCATCGACGGTTAGGGGGGGTGGCTGGAGGGGGGCCGGCCGGGGTCGATGGGTTCCAAAAAAATACCCCACTCAAAATTTTTTACTTTTATTTGAGTATTCTTTTACTCAAAAATAATGAGTATTTATTTAACTAAACAAAAATGCTCTTATAGTCACTCCAAAACAACAAGCAAATTATGACTTAAACTATAATAAATTGTTTATACAAATGCTACAAAGAACGTTCAAGGATATTTCAATCATCCTACATAGTTGCATTATTTTATCTTTTATCTATTATTACTAATCTATTAGGCTGCTATAGGCTAGGGGGGTTCGGGGGCATGCTCCCCCGTAAGAAAATGTTGTGCATTTTAATGTTAAATTCATCAATCTGGTGCACTTTGAGAGTTCAAAATGAAAAGCTCCAACCCATATTCAGTGTTCAAATTAAACAAAGAAAAATTCAAACCTCTTTTAGTTGGTGTCTGTCTACATTACATAATAATAGTTATAATATTAATCCCATGATAATACTCATAGATTGTAAAACAATGCACTGAAAAATAAAGGAAACTTTCATAAGTTTTGTACTAATTTCTATACTAATAGAAAGAGTATTTTTCTATACTTCACATTAAAGATGTGATTGGGCCAGCCCAGTGTCAATCAAGAAAACAACTAATGGGCCGCTGATCTACACTGTAAAAAAAATCCCCGTAAAAAAACGGTAATATTCCGGCAGCTGGGGTGCCAGGAATGTACTGTTAATTTACAGCCCTTTACCGTTAATTTACAGCTCTCCTTTTTTACAGTATGTTACCGTAAAAATAACTTGACAGGTAACTCATAATATTTGAAACCGATTGCTTTAAACAGTTCGAGTTCAAAAACTAGTATTTATACTGATAGTACCATAAAATTCCTTCATTAGAGTTCACTGAAAATGAAAATCTCTTTTCTAGCACACATGTATGTGTTAAAGTACTTAGCAAGGAGACTGTCACCGCATAAGCAACTACACAGTCACTGCTTTCAAATAAAGCAACAGACAGCATAACATCAGTGTTCCTCTGCTCATCTTTGACTGAGGCACAGGCTCTACTCTCCAGCACAATGGTGACTCACAAAACTAATTAATAAAACTAACAGATCTCTCCTATATCATCCTGTGCAAAACACATAAAACACTTCAGTTTAATATTTACTCTCCTTATCAGTTATTGACTTTGCATAACTTTTTTCTATGAACTTTCACTAATATTTCAGTGAAATTAACTTATTTTGTTTAATACACCTGACTGTAACATTTTACAGTAAATTACTGTTTTCCTTGATTTTACAGTAATCTTCTGGCAGCTGGGGTGCCATTATATTGCTGTTTTTCTACAGTGTTATGCCGTACATTTATTTTACAGTTGATTACTGTTAAAATACGCTTCACTCTGTTTTTTTTTTGTTTGTTCTTTTACACATTTAACCCTTTCAACCCCACTGCAAAACTTCAGTTTTAAATGAACACTTGTGTGTCCACACTACATAGTGTTGGAGTAACACTGAAGCAGTGTTGAAGTTAATGATATAATTCAGTGATTAATCAAATGATGATTGAGCATTAGTGATGCACACCTGATGTTAACAAGCAGAATCACTTAAGGACAGAGAAACAACAAGATAAAAAAGCGAAACAAGAACTACAACTGACTTCAGCCACAGAATACATTAAATCTGAAGATCTAAGCAGAGGAGGATTAAAAAACTCCACAAACAGCATTACCAGCTTCATTTATTACTAACCAGACTGACAAATTGACAGATATATCTACATAAATTCCTATTGAGTATTAACAGAGGTTTAGATGTTTTGTTTCATTTGACGTTACCATTATGGAGATCAGTGTTTGCTTTAGTTGGGCTCTTGACCCTTGACTTTAATCTTAATTTTACTTTGATTGCTCTAGCTGTGTGTTTCTTAGACTCATTTGTTATGGCAAAAACAAAGCCAACAAAAATGAGATCAGGTATTAAAGATCATAACGTCATTATATAATGTTTGCATCACAGCCTGTGTCTATTCCTTATTAATAATGTGTAGATTATATTACTAGACTGTGATACTACAGCAAAAGAACAAGCATTATGCGTAATCAGTTATGAAGGATTCCTATAGTCATCATTCACTAAAAAAATTTGAACTATGGGTGTACTTCGACACACACAAACATAAATAATCAGCCAATGAATCTCAATAATGGTGACAATCAACAAAAAAGATAACATCAAATCTGAACATCACAAAACACACTATTTAAAGTAAACACAAAACCAACAGCAAAAATAAAAGCAAAAAGTAAAAATTAAAGCAAATAACCTGACAATTCAGCTGCATAATTTATTCATGCTGCAAAGCATGCTGGGAGTCATGGCTTTTTTTGGTACCCAACATGCATTGCAGCATACACCTTAAGATTGTCACCATTGTTGAGATTCATATGCCGATTCTTGATCCCTGTGTGTGTCTGGCCGATCAAGAAGTACAAAATGTTTTGAGTGTAAACTTCTTAAAATCATTAATATTTTCAGAACGGCAAATTCACTATAAATCTCAATCTATAAAACCACAATGATATCAAAATCAAAAATACAAATAATCAATCATTATCAATGTCAGGCAACGAATGAGATTAGTGAGTAAATCAGGCCATTATATGATGATTGTGACTGGAGACAAACAGCGCTTGTCATCTTGTTTTCTTCAGCTTTGAGCCATAGCTAATGTATTTTAAAATCACAGCTACAGCAGCCAAAGAAAAACTAAAGTTCAAAAGTCAAGGGTCAAGAGCCCAACTAAAGCAATCACTGATCACCATTATGGTAACATCAAATGAAAATAAAATGACATCTAAACCTCTGTCACCTTTTAATAAGAACGTCTGTAGACGTCTGACAGTAATAAAGTCAGTCTGGTTAGTAATAAGTGAAGCTGGTAATGCTGTTTGTGGAGTTGTTTAATCCTCCTCTGCTGAGATCTTCAGATTTAATGTCTTTTATCTTGATTCCATCTTTTTTTCTG
Source organism: Chrosomus eos (assembly GCA_036326025.1). Taxonomy (NCBI): domain Eukaryota; kingdom Metazoa; phylum Chordata; class Actinopteri; order Cypriniformes; family Leuciscidae; genus Chrosomus; species Chrosomus eos. The sequence continues at coordinate 25,321 of JAZAVI010000882.1, forward strand.
TTCTTCTTGTTCCTCTCTCCTTTAGTGATTCTGATTGTTATCAGCAGGTGTTCACCAGGGTCTCAATTAACTTAAAAAATTAACTGAATTATTCACTCAGTCAAGTGGACTATATTAGTGAACTAATGCAAGGAAATGGTGAATGAGGGTCTGATTTTGAACACAGCCTCTTAGTGTCGACTTCGAGTGCTGTTAATTCACAGTATACTACTGTAGGCTACTTTCTCGAAAACGACAAACATCACCCCGAATGCATTTTTTCTACGGTATATTACTGTTTTAATGGAAAACAGTATGTTACTGTAAAATTACAACTATTTTAGTATGTTTTTTTATAGATTTTTTTTACAGTGTACGCGTTTCATGCGGTGTCAGAAAAAAAGCTAACGCAGACTTTTTTTTTTGACCAATGCATTACACCAGCACAGTGTGCAATGGCCTTAACCCAGCGCCGCCGATTAAGCAAAAAACAAAACGAATGGGCTATTTCTATTTTAGCCCCCGGCCGCTTTTTTGCTTTATCCATCTATTTCGACGACGGGGGTTTGACGCGTGCCTATTAATGCGTAGGAACACACGCAAGGTCTCTCGCGCTCTCCTTCTCTCGGACGTGCGCGCGTGTAATTAATGCGTACTCTTGCACACACACGCAAGGTCTCTCGCTCTCTCTCTGCCTCTCTGTCATGCTCGTATTCAACGAAAACAATAATATATATCAAAAAATATATATTAACGATGAAATACGGGACAAAACATGATTTTTTCATAATAAGTCGGGACACTCAAATTAGAGTTGAAATACGAAACTGTCCCGGGAAAAACGGGACGTCTGGTCACCCTATCAACTCCACAAACAGCATTACCAGCTTCACTTATGACTAACCAGTTTGAGTTTTATCATGCGTCTACAGAAGTTGTTATTGTGAATGAACAGAGGTTTACATTATGGTGAATTATTGTTTCATTTAAAGACACCATGATAGTGGTCAGTGTTTGCTTTAGTTGGGCTCTTGACCCTTGACTTTATAACACCAATTTTTCTCTGGCTGCTGTAACTGTTTATTACACACATTTGTTATGGCACAAAAGCCAAAAGAAAATATGAGCAAGTGGTTGTGTTTTGATGATGATTTATGGAATGATGAATCATTATTTGGTGTCTTGATTCTCTGATCTTATCAAGAGAATAATCTCTGATTATTAAAAGAACTGTGATTCTGCTGTACCCATTGTTGATAAAATCAGATTTTAAAAACCTCTATGGTATCATGCTGACTTACACAGACATCAAGAATCAGCATATGAATCTCAACAATGGTGACCATTAAAAATGAATAATGGTGCAATGCATGCTAGGAACCATGGATAAGTTTTGTATTATGGTAGTACCCAGCATGCATTGCAGTATGAATCGGTTTTTAATGGTCACCATTGTTGAGATTCATATGCTGATTCTTGATGTATGTGTAAGTCAGCACAATACCATTGAGGTTTTTAAAATCTCATTAGTTTTGGTAATGAATTACATTTCCTGAAAATTCTTCACAATATCTGATAGTCATAACATAAGCTATTATGTTGTAGATTCTTAGTTTTGAATACATCTAATAATATAATCAGATATTAGACTCTCAATACTATCAGTCAATGAAAACATTAAGTGATGACTGTCATCATCAAATCCTGACCATCATCACCCGACCATACTTTTCCTTGAATTTTGTGCCATAACAAATGTTCCATAAACTCTCAGTTACAACAGACAAAGAAAAACTTGCACTCAAACACCAAGGGTCAAGAGCCCGACTAAAGCAAATGCTTATCTCCATCATGGTGACCTTAAACCTTGTATTTCTTGTGTTTCTCTTTCCTTCAGTGATTCTGCTTGTTAACAGCAGGTGGTCATCACTAATGATCAATCATCACTTAATTGATGATTAATTAACTTAACTATACAAGAAATAGAACTATACTAGAAATGTTCTATAACTCATTCAGTTTGAGTTCTGCTTCAGTCATTCAAGCCACTTCAAGTTTTGATTTTATTTGAGTGCAGTGAACTCAATTTAATTGAGTACATAGTACTGTTAGGTTTTACAGTGCAGCCATACACGTTTCATTTTCAACCCACAGATGTCAAAATTACCCTGTAAAATTGCACAAGAACATATTTTGCCAGAAATGTGATGATAACTTTTATATACAACAGACGTACATTTTTTGCCTGGAATATATTACCATAATAGGTACCTGTTAGTTTTAAAATAATTACATTATAAATAATTTGCTTGTATATCTGCTTGTTACCCCTTTATTAGCCTACCCAAAACTTAACATATTGTTCCCTTTTACCTACACGGAGGTACACTATAATTACAGAAACGTACACCGTAATTTCGATTTACTTACGAAGTTATTTACAGGTTGTATATCTGCTTGTTACCCCTTCATTACCCAAAAGTTAACATATTGTTCCCTTTTACCTACACGGAGGTACACTATAATTACAGAAACGTACACCGTAATTTCGATTTACTTACGAAGTTATTTACAGGTTGTATATCTGCTTGTTACCCCTTTATTACCCAAAACTTAACATATTGTTCCCTTATACCTACACGGAAGTATGCTATAATTACAGAAACGTACACCGTAATTTCGGTTTACTTACGCAGTTGTTTGCGGGTTGTAAAATAAAGTGTTACCGTATTTTTTAATTTATCCTCTGAACGTTACTATTACTAATTAAATCATGACCAAATACAACCAAAAACAAACGTTCAGTCTTGCCTGTGAAATATAATTCCTCGGAAGCGGTTTTCAATTGTGTGGCGACTTGTACAGCCCCAAGCAGCGCACAAAACAGGCATTTTTCTCAATTCCCAGTATGAGAGGTATGGGAAAGTTGCCATCCCCAATATGGCGGCGCCGTTGACGTGCGCTCCAGCGGCCAATAGGGCGTCTATGTATTATATTATGTCTATGGGCTGAATGCTCTCCTCACACACAACTTGGCCTTCCAGTGTCCATTTGTCAAAGTGTCTCCTAAAACAACACCACATGTGACAATAGTTTATTTTTTACTATACCATTTTTATTTTTCAGCTTTTTACATTTAAACTATATTTTAGTATTCAGAGTGCAGGAACTCTTTCTTTTAAATAAAATGAACAAAGGCAGTATACAAACAATAAGCAAATTACACACACAGAGGCTAACTTATAGCTAAATATATCTATTCGTACTGAAATGTACTTAAGGGATTTTTACACCGGCATATTAAACATGCGACAAAACTGGTATTACAGCACCATTCAGAATGTAAGTTAGGTTATATTACACACATCCTCCGTGAGTCTGAAGCAAGCTAACTTAGGTTTTAGCAACAACATTTTCATTTCGGCGCCCATTTCAACAAATGACTTGATTTTGATTTGATTTAACTTTACACCATAAAATAATCACGACGAAGTGTGCTGATCAACACGAAGCTCGTGTGAATACCGACTGTTGTCATTAAAGCATGTAATTCTTAACATAGGAGCCCATAGATCCCGAGGAATGTGTGAAATACTACCGCGTCCACGCTGCTGAAGCCCCGCGCAAGTCTCCCTCGCGCCCCGTACGGAGGATGCGTGATCCGGGGTTACCAATATGAACCGCGAATATAACGTTCCCTTCATAGTCTACACTGTTAGACCTTACCAGGTTTTTTTACAGTAAAATACTGGCAACACTGTTGCCAGTTATTTACTGTAAAAATGCACTAAAACTCAAGTTAGCTAATTTCACTTGCAGAAACCGACTGCATTAAACTGTCATTTAAAAGTATTAACTAAAATTTATAATGCATTAATAATGTGAGCAAAGTATTATTTTTAACTTATTTAATTAGAAACCAAAAAAAAAAACTTGTGTAAATAAAGAGATTTCCAGTGGACCAACAACTACACAGTCACTGCCTTTTAAATAAAGCAACATGCAGCATATCATCAATGTTTGTAGCTCTTCTCCTGGACTGAAGCACCGGCTCTACTCTTCAGCACAATGGTGACCCAAAAAACAAGATTTTACAGTAAACTACTGGCAACAGTGTTGCCAGTATAAACCTGTTTTATAACTTACAGTTTATTGCTGTTAAAATACATTTTGTGGGTGTGTCTTTTTATCTTTCACTGTTAACCCTTTCAACCCCACAGGAAAATCCACACTACAAAGAGTAAAAAGTAACATTGACAGTGTTGCAGTGCGATAATAAGGGAATATGTAAGTGATTGTTGAGCATTAGTGATGAACACCTGCTGGTAACAAGCAGAATCACTGAAGGAAAGATGAACAACAAGAACAGAAAATAGAGAAACACAAGACCTACAACTGACTTCCAGCCATTACACATTATTACACTTATTATTAACCAGTATGGCTTTATTTCTGTCATACATCTACAGAAGTTGTTATTGAGATGTTTAATTGAAAATGTTTGGTTTGAAGTTACCATTATAGAGATCAGTGTTTGCTTTATTTGGTATGCTGATGCAATAATGTGTTTTTCTTTTGCTGCTTGAACTGTGTTTTTGCAAGTCACACTTGTGCACACACACGGTTTTTTAATGATTGGATTTGTCAAAATATGAAAATCATCATATTGCCTGTTCATCCACTAAAGAATTTGTTCCCCAGAGTTTAATCCTCAACCAAAAGTGTTACGTTACCACCACTGTGAAACCATAGCAATAAATTACAGTGACTCATTTTTTTAGCACATCATACATAAACCAAAAAAACGAGCTACAATGTCTTGTTGAAACACAGATATATCACAATTTAGTACATGAATCTCAACAATGGTGGCAATATTTTTTTATTCATGCAGCAGTGCATGCTGGGAGTTTTATACTATCCTGGAACCCAGCATGCACTGCTTCATGAAACTTTTGATTGTTACCATTGTTGAGATTCATATTATAATTGTTGATGTCTGTGTGTCTGACTCAAGCAGGATTTTTTTTAATACAATATATGATTACAACATTCTTCAGAAGACATGATTAACCAAAATATTGATTTCATGTTGTAGATTCACAGATTTATTGTATTCCCTCAAATTATTTTAAGTTGAATTAAGTTTCATATCAAATACCCATGTATTCAAAGAATATATACAGATCTGAAAATCAGATCACAAAAGCCAAAACCACAAGATCAACTTCCTCTTGACTTTTTCTTGCTACAACAAATGTGTTTTTATAAACTCATTGTTACAGCAGCCAGAGTCAGATGAATGTAAAAAGTCCAGGGACAAGAGACCAACTAAAGCAAATACCGATCTCCATTATGGTGACAACAAACTTTATTATTTTTATTTTATTATCTGTTAATTCTCAACAAGAACTTTTGTACAAGTATGACAGAAATAATTATAAACTGGTTTGTAAACTGGTTTCACACTCAGTGTTGCTGAAAGTCAGTTGTAGTTTTTGTGTTTCTCTTTTTCAGTTCTTGTTTCTCTGTCCTTCAGTGATTCTGCTTATCGGGTGTTCATCAGTTTCTCAATTCATCAACTTCTTTTCAGTCAAGTGGACTATATTAGTGAACTACTATAGGGAATAGTGAATGAGGGTATAGGGTGTGATTAGGAACACAGTCTTTGAGTGTCGACTTTGAGAGCTGTTAACTCACAGTATATTCCTGTAGGCTAGTTTAGTTTTCTACGGTATATTACTGTTTTAATGAAAAATGGTATACTATTGTATTTTATACAGTATTTTACTGTAAAAAACCTGGTAAGGTCTAACAGTGTACGAGTAACCCAACATGAAAAATAAAGAAACTGAAATAATAAGTCACTTACCATAGAGTTGAGAATCACTCCTCTTGCCGCTACCTGAAATTCGACGACACGGTCGTTGAAGATCACGTCTCTGTAGATTTGAAATTTACAGCAATATTCTGTATTTTGAATCAAACCGCCGAGCGACCCCAGAATGCATTGCAGTTTACAGCAATATGCTGTATTATTAGAAAACAGCCAGCTGCTGTAAAATAATGCTGTAATTTTTACAGCAATTCATTACAGTGTAACCCTTTAACTTTAAAAAAATGAATATGTAAATTAATTTTAAAAAATCTAGTAATCTGTACTATTCACATATTATGCCCTTTTTACTCAGAAAACACAAATTCAGATTCATTGATTGGTTTGAATGCCATTTTGTCAAGCAAAAAAAAAATCCTTTTTGAGGCAGGGCAATTCTTAATAGAATTTTCACAAATTTGCAACACTTATGCAGTTATTTTTCTATGTTTGCATTCAATGATTTCCCAAAGTCATCTTGATTTTCAATTGTCAATAGAACTGAATTTCGTTTTTAAGAGAACATCACATAAGCTGACTTCATAAATTGTTAATAAATGTTTTTGATTGAACTCACCATTACGGTGATCAGTGTTCCCTTTGGTTGGCCACTTGTAACTTCACAGTTAAAATTCAACAATGCAACAAGAAGTCACAGTTATTTAGTTTCAAAGGAAGAGCAGTAATGCATATTATATGCAGCATGCAAACCACAACAATCGTAACCATTAAATTACAGGTAAATTAAACATTTACCAACTAACTAAACATTTGTCAGTACAATATATTACTATTTTACTTGTTATTTTTAAGGCAATGTTTTTGCATGTTTTTAAAAAAAAGTTTTACAGTGTATAGATGGGTCTGTCATCTTGTGTTCAGATGCCTGTGATCTCACACTGGATCCAAACACAGCACACACCCAACTCTATCTGTCTGATGAGAACAGGAAGATCAAATATGTGAAAGAGCTTCAGCCGTATCCTGATCATCCACAGAGATTTAAGCATGTTCCTCAGGTTCTTTGCAGAGAGAGTCTGACTGGTCGCTGTTACTGGGAGGCTGAATGGAGTGGAAGAGTTGATATATCAATGTCATATAAAGGAATCAACAGGAAAGGAGGAAGAGACTGTTGGTTTGGATATGATGAAAAGTCTTGGAGTCTGTGGTGTTTTGATAATAGATTCACAGTCTGGCACAATAATAAAGAAACTGTCATACCAACCCCTTCACCACTGTCTAATAGAGTAGGAGTGTATGTGGACATGTCAGCCGGCACTCTGTCCTTCTACAGCGTCTCTAACAACACACACACTCACACACTTACACACATTCAACACCACATTCACTGAACCCCTCTATGCTGGATTTAAAGTTTTTGATTCCTCATTGTCTCTTTGTCAGATTTAACAATGGACACACACTTAAATGTTACAGATATGTGTACAGAATTATAAAAGTGTGTAATTAGAAAAAAAATCTCATATTCTGGTCAGTATTTCTGCAGGACAGCACAAAAAATGTTACAAGTGTACTTGGTCTACCCTATTTAATTTGCTGTTCATGAGGTTCTAAAATGTAACTGTAAATTGTTTGACATAACTTTCGGTTGTAAAGGAGGAAGAAAGTGGTGTGGGAAGAAGTCTTTAAGAAATGTGTAGTCATACTGTATATGGACACGCATAATGTACATTTCCACTTTCTCTGAATTATCACTTGTCTGCAACAATCATGCCACCACTTTGTTTGTATCTACTAGACATGCTAATCAGTTTAAGTTATACTTTATTTTCTTATTCATTCATTCTCATTCATTCATTCATTCATTTTCATCTATTTTATGTATTTATTTAATAATTATATAAGTTTAATCATTTATTAAATCAAATAATTGAATAAACTGATAAGAATCAACAATTAAATAAAGTTCTGAGTTTAACAACAGAATACTTGCATGCAAAACGTAGTATATTTAATCATTAAAATTCTAGAAAAATATTATGTAAAACATAATTTCATAAAAATACTATATTCAATAAAAAAGAAAAAATGTGTATTAAAGGCCAAGCATGTCTTCTTTATTGACTCGGCACTCCCAGCCAAAGGTTATATTTTTTTGTTTTTTCATTTCCATTAAATTTTTAGAGATACAATTTACCGGCCCTGTGTGTATGACAGTCTTTACTCTTCGAGAGATACTCTATGTGAAGAAATTCCAGCATCTTTCATCTCTTGATTATAGAGAGGAAACAAACTATTTAATATGACACACAGATACAGGACATACAGAAGATGTTTGGAAATCAGAGAGATATTCAGCAGCTCTTCATGCTTCACATGTCAGAGAGTGTATACGCGTCACAGGAGGCCGGTGAAACCATAATAAGCAATAAGAGCTGTGGTTTGAGCATTTGAGATTTGTCACTGAGATCATCCTGTTTTCTCAGTATTGTGTGTGACAAAAGCAAATTAACTGGTTCCTCGAAATGTACCGTTACTGCAATGTTTTTATTGTAAATATGTTTTGTGTCCTGCATCCATTCACACATTTCAATCAGACAAAACCCAGTTCAAATCATTTTCATTGTCAGTTTCAAACTATTTTTATTGTCAGTCATTAACTACTGAACTGTAAGTGGGATTCAATTAATTTGATAACTTTAGTTTGGTTTCACTGCATCTTTACAGAGAATAGGACGTTATGTGTAGGGAATGAGTAAACAAAGGAAGATGATATGATATGAATGTTAAGAAAGAGAGGTTTTAATATGATAGATAATAATTTTCATTATATACTTTAAGCTTTGTAGATGTCAATAACTTAGATTTGTAATTTGTTGACAATGTCATTACAGTCTTGTGCCCCTGACACTGATTTAAAGACCCTGTACAAATGTTTATTGCTAGACATTTTCAATGTGTCCACACATAATTTATATAATATTTCCTTTAGTAATGAACACAAACGTGGTCATCTGGAGTGTGACTTTTGAGAACTACAATCTTGCCTAACATGAAATATGAGAGGAGGACATAATATGCACCCAATGGTGATTCATTTACACTGAACAGAACCCATAATTTACATCTTTGAATCACTTTATTGCCAAGTAGTGCTTTCACACACAAGGAATGTGCTTCGGTAGCAAGATGCTACCATGGCTGCTATAATCAGCGCCAATCTTGGGAAAAATACAGCATGACATGAGGAGAGGTGAGGAGAAAAAAAGCGACTCCCAGACTATGCTCCTGTAAGGAGTACAATCTGGGAACAGGAAAAAAAACACCTCAGCAACATTAGCACATAAACAATACAATCTACATGAACAAGACATTGCTGTCAACACGTGTGGGGAGTGGGGGATGGAGTTAGTCCAGCCCAGGCAAGCAGCATCCGGTCCTGCAGCCATTCTCGGCGCTGGTCACAGACCCGCCTGCCAGGCTGTGGGTACAAAGCAGTGAAGGCGTGGGATGGGGGGGTGGGGGTGATGCATGTTCATGTGTGTGTAGGCCTGGAGAGAGTCGCTCAGCCAGCCTAATCTAGATGCCTCAGTCCGCAGATTGTCATAGCGATACACAGCAAGTTGCCATGGAGACAACCTTGATCAGGTCCATACAAAGTCAACAATCCCAGGTGTCTGGGGAGTCGGGGAAGGAACGCAAGAGCGGCTCACTGCAGTGCTTCTCCGGGAGAGTTGTTGTTCCAACAGCGGCCTTGGCCAAGGCCAGTGCTGGTTGTGGGTGCCGAAACAGATAAGATTGGGATTGTTTGGTCTTCGAGGCGAGTAGCTGCAATTTACACAGGCTATTCTCCTGGTCCGTTTTGGTCTCTGAAACGATCCATTTGCCTTTGCAAAGCTGCTAGCTTCTCCAAGATGTTATCCATATTCTGGTTCATAGTCCCAGTCTGAGTGCAGACAGCTCTGCCCACCGCTTCAATCATGACGGGCAGCCTTGTGGGGCTTTGAACGGCTGTCACCGTCTTCTTAATTCCTCGATAAACCAGGGCAATGCCTGATCCAATCAGCAGAAGACCTGTTATCATGGTTCCGAATAGGTAGATATCTTCAACGTCCTCCACGGAAAGAGCCGCCAGACACACGACCCGCCACCTCTCCCACGCGTCCATCGTGTAGCCAGCTGCGAACGTCCCGGCAGGGCAGTCAGGTTCCCCGAACCCAAGCTTCTCGTAGAGAAGATGGTGTCAATTGCGTTGAGAGACCAGTTGATCAAATCCATATTTTTTTTAGTTTGGAGAGCAGTGCGGAGAGAGTCTCTCAAAGTACAAGACAGTAGACTAGACGAGATAAGAGAAGCAAAGCAGGAGAGGTAAGGGGAGGGAGAGGGAGGAAAAATGCGACCGCCTTCGTTGAGAGCCAAGAGGGAATTTTTTTACATTACGGACTATAATGACTGGATTAAAGGGTACCTATTATGGCATTTAAAATGTTCCTAATAATGTTCTGGGAGTCCCCAACAACAGTTTTACATGCATGCAATGACAAAAAACACTTTTGTTGTCTTATAATATGCATTTATTTTTACCTGATTTGCTCAGCGATTCCCAAATGATTCGTTTGACGACTAATTTTTCAAACCCCGCCTTTGCGTGACGCTAATCTGCGGTGATTGGTCAGACGACCCAGTCAGTTATTTTTCGCGTTAACCCAAAGCTTAAACATATTGATAAAGCACTGCAGTACTACAATACGCTCTATTCTTTATGACAACTCCAATAACAACGACAAACATTTTACATATTTCAAAAAACACACACACAGCTTGGAGACCTAAGCGCTGAGCGTAACTGACACACACACACACACACACACACACACACACACACACACACACACACACACACACACACACACACACACACACACACACACACACACACACACACACACACACACACACACACACACACACACAGCTTGGAGACCTAAGCGCTGAGCGTAACTGACACACACATACACACACACACACACACGCACACGCACACGCACACACACACACACACACACACACACACACACACACACCACACACACACACACACACACACACACACACACACTTATTGAGCATGCTACAAAACCCATAAAAGCAACAATTATTAACCCCTTGCTCTGCATGGGATCACCGGTGATCCCAACTTTTATTGTTTACATTTATCTTGTGTTTACAATATCATTTTGGCAAGTAATAAGGTTAACCAATACATTGTTTGAAAGATACGACACTGTATATTCGTCTCGTTATAAGCATTATACAATCAAGATAACTTTGCAACCGTTTTTTGTAATTCTGTATCAACATAAACAATAAGATACAACTATGAAGAGAGGGGGGGTCTTTACCTTTTTTGTGTTGTGGAAATGTAATGCTTGGCAGAATAATGATGACATCGATCTTTTTACCTTGGGAAGAGTCCAGTATATGATCACCATGGTAAAAAATGTGTCCAAAAATATGCAAACTGTTAAAAATATCCATAGAATGTATATTGTTTACATCCTGAAATTTGCTAATCACGAGGGCGTTGTCCTGTTTATTCGACGAACTCTCCACATCTAGCGCATTATTCAATGAAACATAACATATCAGTGTATTTAGTGGAGTGTCTGGAAATGAATGAGGTCGGCCCAGAAGATGTTCAATGAAAACTGGCCATGTAATTTTAGAAAGTATTGAAGGATGACAGGCGGTTTTGGTGACGTATGATCATGCATAATGATAATATATGTAGTAAAAAATAAACCAATAGCAATGGGAAACGTTTGTGTTGTCATCCAGTGTGAAGCCTATGCCATAACGAATACGCCAATGTGCAGATTTGCATAATCTCGCGTTTATAACAGTGTTCCTTTGTCTGCGCAACCATTTGCTTCCTGGAAATTTGCGCACACGTGATTGTCGTGACGCAGAGAGGTCACCTGCTCTCTCGATCACTCTGATGCAGTCGCTCTGTTTGCATTCGCCGCTCTGTTTGCATTCGCCTGCTTCAATGCGTTCACGTCGGGGACGGAAGTTATTTTCTCCTGCTGCTGCATTGGAATAACTTCGCGAATCAGTTATGAAGAAACCGTGTAATATTCAGAAGAGAGGGCTGTATCCAGCGTCGACTCCGGAGAAGAGGATATGTGTTTGGAAGGTCGCGATCCAGTTTTAGATCGGTAAGTGTCTAAACATTTTAGTGAGTTTGTGTTACATTGCTTTCTGTTTTTGATTTTCTGCACTATTGCGGCTTATAAGTACATTGAAATGCAGTGAAATTGTTATTCAAGCGCTGAATTAGAAGAAACCATGTACAACATTACTTTGTAACGTTAGCTATAGGCTATTATTTTGTATGTAGAACGCAAGACGAAGTTCAAACAAAAAAATTCATAGAAGAAAATGTAATTATATGTGTGTAAGGTAACTAGTTGTGTTAGGCGTGTTTCTAATCACTTTTGTGTAATTCAACAGTGACGAAACTTCAGAGGATGAGAGCTAGGGTACCAGAGGCCTCTGGACAACATGCGTCCGTGCAGCCTCCGTGTGTCTGCTACATCTCCAGCTGCCTCCAGAAGTTCAAGAGGAAAGAGGCAGCCCAGCACTGTGTGGTAAGCAAATAATGTGAAGCAAGTAAAGTAATGTTTAGTGAGAGAGAAAAAATAGCATTTTAGGGCATTATTATTGTCTGATCACAGTCTTCATTATTAGCTGGTAGTGTAAATATGCAGGGTATGGACTCAGATTGTTGTAGCCTATGTGAATGATCATTTGAATATAAAATCTGTAAGCTGTTAGTGTAAATGTGCAATCAGGGCAACAAAAGAGGGGCTATGAATGTAGATTGTTGTATGTGAATGATCGTTTGAATATAAAATCTGTAAACTGTTAGTGTAAATGTCCAATCAGGGCAACAATAGAGGGGCTATGGATGTAGATTGCTCTATGTGAATGATTCTTTGAATATAAAATCTTTAAGCTGGTAGTGTTAATGGGCAACAATAGAGTGGCTATGGAGGTGAATTTTCTGTATGTGAATCATCCTTACAGATTTTATTTTCAAAGCTGGTAGTGCAAATTAGCAGTCAGGGCAACAATAGAGTGGGTGTAGAGGAAGATTGCTGTATGTGAATGATTGTTTGAATTTCTGATATGAAAAGGCATTAATATGCATGTATTCATGTGTAAGATAATCAGTTATGTTAAGTGTATTTCTAATACTTTTTGTGTAATTTAACAGTGAGACAACTTCAGATGATGACTGGGAACCAGAGGGCTCTGGACAACATGTAAAGCATCCATGTGTGGCTGCAACATCTTCAGCTGCCTCCAGAAGTTCAAGAGGAAAGAACGGAAGAAAGAGACGAGCTGGCAGGACATCCCACCAAAAGCAAGGTTTTTGACCCTCCTTCTCGTACTTTTTGTGGGTGTCACAGTCCTGTGCACATCCCCAACGGCAGCAGGGCAGGTAGACGCATATGTAAGGTGTGCCACCGGAATTCTCCTGTGAAGTGTCACAACTGTGATGCAGCTTTCTGCTACCTCCCTAAGTATCATGCACAAAACAACCTCCTAGTGTGACTTCATATTTAGTCCAAAGAATGATAGCAATTTCGCAATAGGGACTGTGAGAGTATATGTATCGGGTGGTCGAGTGGGCTTGACAAACCTGTGGTAAAACTCTCCTCTATGTGTGCTGAACACCGGGTGAACTAACTACCGGCTAATTGACAAACCATCAACAGAACAGCACTGCCAAACTGTGCAATACTTTGTAAGTAGTACATTTGTTCATTTATGTATTCATTTTTTTTGAGAAATGTTATCACTGTGTTGATTGCTAATAACTAAGAAACTATAGTTTGTAACTATATACAGATGTATAAATTAATAAAACGTTTTTTTTTTTGTGCTAAATAATCTGTCATTCTTTAAACAACCATTAAATTATTGGTAGTAAACAAAGACTTTGTTATATATACTTTTTATAAGCAAGTGCCAAGTGTCACTTTATGGTCCTTTTGGAGCCTTTCCAAAAATGCACATAAATGCATTTTTATAAACTATTAGGATGTAAACAATACACCAGAGACAGTATACAAGTTATGCTTTGTCATATTATAATAAGAAAATATATTGAAAGGATCAAAAAAACATGTTATAGATCATGGTAAAAGTTGGTTACCAAGTGGCCCTTTGGAGTCTCCAAGTGGCCTTTTTGGGTAGGTGCCTAGACATGCGCTGAAATAAATGCTTGTAAAAAAATCATTTTTGCTTGTAAGAACTTCAAATTTGAAACCTACATTGTTAAGAACTATGGCTTTAGATTGCTTGTGTTTCCAGGCCCGTACATATTTGCCTTAAGCAATTTTCTTTTTCATAAAAATTTATTATACAAAAATATATTTTTTTCCATTGTTTTTGAGCTTCTTTATCTTTCTATTAGTAATTGCTAGAGCAATTCTTAGTATTTCATAGTAAACTGTCAAGTGTCAGCTTTTAAATGATACCTTGGTTTTGTGTGTAGCCAGAAGGACTCATTAGCAACAACCATTTTATTATGGGTATGTCATTTTGCACTCGATTGTCAAAAAGGGGGGCGACAGGTAAGGGGTTAATAATACTTACAGGTTGTGATTCGGAGGAGGCCGATCCAATTAAACTTGGTATTGAACGTTCCTTCAGTATCAACCGACTCGCGAATCCACACTTGAAAGCATTTATGTTTGTAAAGGAATCCTCATTAAAATAACGCGAACGAAGCTCAAGGTTGGGTTATACTTGTGTGGTATAGTTGTAAATATAAACTCTAGCCAGATTCTTCACATGCTCGTCTCTGGGCAGTGAAAAAAAAGTTCGCTTTTGATTCGCACTTCAGAACAGCTCGTCGACATGTTGTTTTCACTGTTTTCTGGCGCGCGCACTGAGTGGGCGTGTCTTATTCAAATAACTTGTACAAGTGACGTACGAAAGTTAGAGAAAATGCATCGTTCGTCTATCGATTCATATCAGCGACTCAGAGTCGACTCTTACTTTTGAGAGACAATAACTTTGTATACGGTGAACTTTCATATTTAAAACTTTGCAGGATGTTTTTGTTCACTTAGATCTATGTTACACACTACATGAAAGATAATTTTCAAAATTCCATAATAGGTACCCTTTAAATCACAGAATAGAGAGTTTTTTATTTCGTCATTACATGTTAACCACCTACATGCAAGCCAAACAGGTGACTTTTTTCAAGCAGTGAGTGATCAATTGATTCATTATTGTCTGCTATTTATATACATGCCTGTATTTCAAAGATTGTGTTGCTATAGGTTTATAGTGCATTTTAACATGTTAGATACATCTACAGTTCATCTACCTCACAGAAAAATGAGAATGGGGAAACAACATGAACATTTATGTTGTTATGCAAATTTGTAGTATTCTCCCATATCAAACTGTCATATTTTGAATGTAAACTAGAGGGAGTTGGTCATATTTATCTGAAGGATTTGGAAGACACAAGTTCAATTAAATAAAACATACCACAATGATTAATAATGCTAATAATGAATATACACTGATAAATTATTATAAACTAACAACCAAAAAGAAAAGTACTGAATTAAACAAAACAAAACAAATAAATGATGTGAACACAGAATTGATAAATGCAATGCTGTTGAACTGAATGTAGCAATGGATGAGAATTGTATGGGAATGCTTGTATTGGGAAAATAATGGGAAAATAATAGCTCTGGCAAAACGGGGATAAATTAATGCTTAATTATCATTAAACAAACAATATACATATTATTTGTAACAAGCTGACCCCAGATAACTGTTATCTAAGCAAGTTACTGCAAAAATGCTGCAGGTATAAACTAATGCCAAGGTCTCTAGAAAGAGGTTTGGTAAGTTTATATTTACGTTCCACACAGTCGGGTGATCAGTCCGGCAGTAGGGACGTCCTACACTGGAGAAGTGGGTAGCGTGAAGGTGTAGAGTTGACATGCAGTAGTCATTACCACGCTGGACTGGAGGATGCTGAACTGTGGTTGCACCAAGAGTGTCCTTAAAGGAACACTCCACCGATTTTTCATATTAAACTATGTTAATCCCTTAACTAAGACGAGTTGATGCATACCTCTCTCGTCTCAGTGCGTGCACTAAATCGCTCTGGCGGGCGGCGACACTTTGATAGCCCAGTTCATTCATTAGGATCCAAACAGAGATGAAGTTAGAAGCGACCAAACACATCCACGTTTTCCCTATTTAAATACAGTTACACGAGTAGTTACACGACCAAGTATGGTGACACAAAATAAAACGTGGCGCTTTTTCTAAGCAGGTAAAATGGATAACTATAATGTATGGCGGAATAGCACTTGAGAGCACTTCGACTGGGCGCAGTAATATCATCACTCCAGGATCATTCAGGATCATTCAGGCAATGTCTGGCGATGCAGAGGTGCTTTGTGGACTGAGCTGCACTGCTGGAGGGTCAGATAAGATCCCTTAATGCTGGGCCCTTTGGATAGCATACACTGTAAAAAAAATCTGTAAAAAAACATACTAAAATAGTTGTAATTTTACAGTAACATACTGTTTTCCATTAAAACAGTAATATACCGTAGAAAAAATGCATTGGGGTGATGTTTGTCGTTTTCGAGGAAAGTAGCCTACAGTAGTATACTGTGAATTAACAGCGCTCGAAGTCGACACTCAGAGGCTGTGTTCCAAATCAAACATTCATTCACTATTCCCTACATTAGTTCACTAATATAGTCCACTTGACTGAGTGAATAATTCAGTTAATTTTTTAAGTTAATTGAGACCCTGGTGAACACCTGCTGATAACAATCAGAATCACTAAAGGAGAGAGGAACAAGAAGAACATAAAAAAAAGATGAAATCAAGATAAATGACATTAAATCTTAGCAAAAGATCTCAGCAGAGGAGAATTAAACATCTCCACAAACAGCATTACCAGCTTCACTTATTACTAACCAGACTGACTTTATTTCTGTCAGACGTCTACAGACGTTCTTATTGAAAGGTGACATAGGTTTAGATGTAATTTTATTTTCAATTGATGTTACCATAATGGTAATCAGTGATTGCTTTAGTTGGGCTCTTGACCCTTGACTTTTGAACATAAGTCTTTCTTTGGCTGCTGTAGCTGTGATTTTTAAAATACATTAGCTATGGCACAAAACTGAAGAAAACAGGATGAGAAAGGCTGTTTGTTAATAGTCACAATGGTCATATAATGGCCTGAATTAATCACTGATCTCTTTTAATGCCTGACATTGATAATGATTGATGATTTGTATTTTTAATTTTGATGTCATTGTGATTTTATAGATTGAGATTTATCGGGGATTTGACGTCCTGACAATATTAATGATTTTAAGAAGTTTACACTCAGAATATTTTGAACTTCTAGAACCGCCAGACACACACACATACAGGCATCAAGAATCGTCATATGAATCTCAACAATGGTGACAATCATTTTGTGTCACAAAGTTGTATGCTGCAATGCATGTTGGGTACCAAAAAAAAGCCATGACACCCAGCATGCATTGCAGCATAAATAAATGATGCGGCTGAATTGTCTGGTTATTTGCATTGATTTTTACTTTTTGCTTTTATTTTTGCTGTTGGTTTTGTGTTTACTTTAAATAGTGTGTTTTGTGATGTTCAGATTTTATGTTATCTTTTTTGTTGATTGTCACCATTGTTGCGATTCATTGGCTGATTATTTATGTTTGTGTGTGTCGAAGAACAGCCATAGCTCAAATTTTTTTAGTGAATCATGAGTATAGGAATTCTTCATAACTGATTACGCATGCACTGTTTGTTCTTTTGCTGTAGTTTCACAGTCAAGTAATATAATCTACACATTATTAATAAGGAATAGACACATGCTGTGATCCAAACATTATATAATAACATTATGATCTTTAACATCGGATCTCATTTTTGTTGGCTTTGTTTTTGCCAAAACAAATGTGTCTTAAAAACACACAGTTAGAACAGGCAAAGTAAAATTACTGTTAAAGTCAAGGGTCAAGAGCCCAACTAAAGCAAACACTGATCTTCATAATGGTATCGTCAAATTAAACAAAACAACATCTAAACCTCTGTTACAGTTTTTTTCGATTGCTAAACGACAGTGAGCACAACTGGAGCTACATGTGCAAAACTCTAACTACAGTCTGCAATACCAACAGTCACCTGAGCTAAACAGTTCACATCACCTGCAAAACTCACTCCAAGCAACACAACTCTTAACACATGGCTCAAAACAGGCTCAGTGCAGCCAAACACTACACACAACCCTCACTGAGATAACACACACTGTCACTCAGAACACACTGAGAGTAAAAACACTAGCATCAAACACCAATACAGAAAATACTAACTTTTCATCTTTACAGTTTGAACAATTTCAAGACTGGCATTCTTTCACATGATTTATTTACATTTTTAGAAAATAACAATTCTTTCAGGTAAATGAAAATTAGCAGTTTGCTTCAATAGTCTGTACACTCTAAAAAAAGATGTGTTAAAAAACAACACACAGGATGTGTTGATGGTATTTTGACACATGTTGTGTACACTCTAACAAAAGATGTGTTAAAAACAACACACAGGATGTGTTGATGGTATTTTGACACATGTTGTGTATATTTTTAACACACAATGTGTGTTACGTAAAATGTAACTCTGGATAGAATAGCACTGGGTGGAGGAGAGTTTGTGTTTATGAAAAAATTATAGGTATATTTTATATGGTATCCCATAAAATGCTCTAAAATAAATGAAGCAATACATTCATATAAATAAATGAAATCTTCATTCATGAAAACATAAAGATTAATGGGTGTTTTTTTTTTTTTTGCAGCCAATCACATCATGCCTCTTTTTTAATGTCTTTTTCAAATGCTGCTTTCACTTGTTATTAAAACAGATTAACTTTATTTCTGTCAGAAGCTCTTATTGAGAATTAACAGGTTTTGGTGTTGACGATTCATTGAATGTTTAATTTAAAGTCACCAGAATCGTGATTAGTGCCATCTTTAATTGGGCTCTTGACCCTTCACTCTTTAATATCAGTTTTCTCTGGTTGCTATAAATGTGTGTTTATTTAAACACATATGAAATAGCTGAAATAATCATGGGAATAAATTGCTCAGGTGATAATGTTATCATCATGGACATGTAAGATTATTAAGCTCAGCTAGAGTTTAATATTTGAAAGAAGAGTGTAATATTTATAAGATTTATAAAAAGATAAGCATATTGCAATTAACTTTAAATTCATTTTTAAAACACAGTTAATGAAGAGCCTTACTATATAAGGTATCAAACAGACTTCAAGAATCAGCATATGAATCTCAACAATGGTGACAAATGAAAAGCTTCATGCTGCAATGCATTCTGGGTGCCACCATAGTACAAATCTCATCCATGACTTCCAACATGCATTGCAGCATGAAGCTTTTCTTTTGTCACCATTGTTGAGATTCATACGCTGATTCTTGAGGTCAGTGTTTGACTACTTTTTGCTGCAGATTTAAATTATCAGAAAACTTCTTTATTCTTATGCTGCCCTGCTGGATAGCATGGTGTAGTGTGACAAGAGTGTTATAACTAACAGCACATAAAATAATGAGTGAGCACCATCCACATCATCAAGCAACATGTGCTCATATTTTCTCTCACCACAACGAATTGTAATATATTACAATACTGTTAACGCAGCCAGAGAAACACTAAAAGAAAAGTGAAGGGTCAAGAGCTCAAATAAAGGAGCCATTAATCACGATTCTGGTGACTTCAAATAAAACATTCAATGTAACATCAACATCTAAAGCTCAAGTTAACAATACGTTTCAGTGTTCATCCAAACACTCAGTTGTAAAAACACAGGAAGTAACTCTGGCAAATACACACCTACAGTCACGTGACACATATCTGACACAAGTTGTGTAACCATAACACATTAGTGTGTAAAAGGTTTCAACACACTTCTGTGTAAGAGGAATAACACATTAGTTGTGTTAAAGGTAATACAAAATGTGTAGTCCTTATAAACACAGAGGTGTGTTAAGATATAACAGGTTGTGTGTTAAATTTGACACAACATGTGTTGTCCCTGAGCACACACACTACATGTGTTAAAATCTACACAACATGTGTTGTCCCTGAGCGACAACACTAGATGTGTTAAAATCTACACAACATGTGTTGTCCCTGAGCACACACATCACATGTGTTAAAATCTACACAACATGTGTTGTCCCTGAGCTGATTCAGCACATGTGTTAAAATCTACACAACATGTGTAATAGTTTTATAAGTGCGCGCCGACACTCACCGTCACTGTGAATGGTATAAAGTGTTTGCTATGTTCTCCAACAAACAGGCCAGTGTAAATACACGTTATTTATATACAATATTTTGTCAGTTTCTACATTTTAGTTAAATGCAAAGTGCAAACTAACTTATCTCTCATCACCTTTTGTCAAAAGCAGCATTATCAATTATGGGTTGAAGCATGAATAACTGAATAATGTCCATTACAGTGAGTCAGTACAATGTGTGTATTAAAATGACTTGTACATTTATTGTGTTAAATTTGACACAACATGTGATGTCCCTGAGCACACTCACTATATGTGTTAAAACTGACACAACACATCTCTTTTTAGAGTGTACATTTTTAATTCCACATTAATCCATCAAAACACAAGTTAACACATCTTTGTGTAAAAATAACACATCTTTGTGTTGACCTAGTTGACACAATAGATGTGTTAAAGAAAGGGACACATAAGTTGTGTCAAATTTGACACAATATGTGTTGTCCCTGAGCTGATTCAGCACATGTGTTAAAATTTAACACATTATGTATTGTTTTTAACACATCTGTTCTAAGAGTGTAGTAATTTACGGAATTACAGTAACACATGTACATTTACAACAACCATGTCAACAATAGCATTTTTCTGCGCATCTGAAAATATTTTTCCTCTTCCTCCTGTTAGGGGCAGTCTTTAGGTCCTGTTGTAAAAATATATTTTACAGTCAAACTTACTGTAGTAGAACAGATGTGTTAAAAACAACACATAATGTGTTAAATTTTAACACATGTGCTGAATCAGCTCAGGGACAACACATATTGTGTCAAATTTGACACAACTTATGTGTCCCTTTCTTTAACACATCTATTGTGTCAACTAGGTCAACACAAAGATGTGTTATTTTTACACAAAGATGTGTTAACTTGTGTTTTGATGGATTAATGTGGAATTAAAAATGTACACTCTAAAAAGAGATGTGTTGTGTCAGTTTTAACACATATAGTGAGTGTGCTCAGGGACAACACATGTTGTGTCAAATTTAACACAATAAATGTACAAGTCATTTTAATACACACATTGTACTGACTCACTGTACTGGACATTATTCAGTTATTCATGCTTCAACTCATAATTGATAATGCTGCTTTTGACAAAAGTTGATGAGAAATAACAGTTAACAGAGTTTGCACTTTGAATTTAATTCAAATGTAGCAACTGACTAAATATTGTATATAAATAACGTGTATTTACACTGGCCTGTTTGTTTGAGAACGTAGCAAACACTTTATACCAATCACAGTGATGGTGAGTGTCGGCGCGCTCTTATAAAACTATTACACATGTTGTGTAGATTTTAACACATGTGCTGAATCAGCTCAGGGACAACACATGTTGTGTAGATTTTAACACATGTGATGTGTGTACTCAGGGACAACACATGTTGTGTAGATTTTAACACATGTAGTGTTGTCGCTCACGGACAACACATGTTGTGTAGATTTTAACACATGTAGTGTGTGTGCTCAGGGACAACACATGTTGTGTCAAATTTAACACACAACCTGTGTTATATCTTAACACACCTTTGTGTTTATAAGGACTACACATTTTGCATTACCTTTAACACAACTAATGTGTTATTCCTCTTACACAGAAGTGTGTTGAAACCTTTTACACACTAATGTGTTATAGTTACACAACTTGTGTCAGATATGTGTCACATGTGACTGTAGGTGTGTATTTGCCAGAGTTACTTCCTGTGTTCTTACAACTGAGTGTTTGGATGAACACTGAAACGTATTGTTAACTTGTGTTTATGTAGTCCAGTGACTTTAATAAAGAGTTTGTTTGAACATTTGGATGGTTTAGACATCATGGATCTACATAGACAAGCTCTTATTGAGAATTAACTGAGCTTTAGATGTTGATGTTACATTGAATGTTTTATTTGAAGTCACCAGAATCGTGATTAATGGCTCCTTTATTTGAGCTCTTGACCCTTCACTCTTCTTTTAGTGTTTCTCTGGCTGCTTTAACAGTATTGTCATATATTACAATTCGTTGTAGTGAGAGAAAATATGATCAGATGTTGCTTGATGATGTCATAATCAGCAAGTGTTGATCAGATCGAGTATATGGATGGTGCACATTCATTATTTTATGTGCTGTTAGTTATAACACTCTTGTCACACTACACCATGCTATCCAATAGTGCAGAATAAGAATAAAAAAGTTTTCTGATAATTTTAATCTGCAGCAAAAAGTCAAACACAGACCTCAAGAATCAGCTTATTAATCTCAACAATGGTGACAAAAAAAAAAGCTTCATGCTGCAATGCATGCTGGGAGTCATGGATGAGATTTGTACTATGGTGGCATCCAGAATGCATTGCAGCATGAAGCTTTTCATTTGTCACCATTGTTGAGATTCATATGCTGATTCTTGAAGTCTTTCTGATACCTTAGACTGTAAGGCTCTCTATGAAATGTGTTTTAAAAATTAATTAAAAGTTAATTACAATACGCTTATCTTTTTAAAAATCATCTCATAAATATTACACTCCTCTTTCAAATATTAAACTCTTGCTGAGTTTAATAATCTTACATGTCCATGATGATAATATTATGACCTGAGCATGTTATTCCCATGATTATTTCAGCTATTTCATATGTGTTTAAATAACCTCACATTTATAGCAACCAGAGAAAACTGATGTTAAAGAGTCCAGGGTCAAGAGCCCAATTAAAGCTGACACTAATCACGATTCTGGTGACTTTAAATTAAACATTCAATGAATCGTCAACACCAAAACCTGTTAATTCTCAATAAGAGCTTCTGACAGAAATAAAGTTAATCTGGTTATTAATAACAAGTGAAAGCAGCATTTGAAAAAGACATTGAAAAAGAGGCATGATGTGATTGGCTGCAAAAAAAAAAAAAAAACACCCATTAATCTGTATGTTTTCATGAATGAAGATTTCATTTATTTATATGAATGTATTGCTTTATTTATTTTAGAGCATTTTATGGGATACCATATAAAATATACCTATAATTTTTTCATAAACACAAACTCTCCTCCACCCAGTGCTATTCTATCCAGAGTTACATTTTAACACACATTGTGTGTTAAAAATATACACAACATGTGTCAAAATACCATCAACAAATCCTGTGTGTTGTTTTTAACACATCTTTTGTTAGAGTGTACACAACATGTGTCAAAATACCATCAACACATCCTGTGTGTTGTTTTTTAACACATCTTTTTTTAGAGTGTACCCATATATCTGTGTAAATATTCTATAATTGCAATACAAAATAAATTCCTGTAATGTTTTCATTTACTGTAAGGGTGTAACTCAATAATTTGTATGATGGAAAATGGCGGATCTTTGCAGATTGGGTTGCACCCTCAACCCTGCCTCTCTCAGTGAGAGACCATGGTTCACGACATGGTCTATAAGTGTAGCCCTTATTTCATCTGAAATAACAGCTCTTTGTCTTCCTCCACGCATCCGCCTTCTCCCTGCCACCTTTCTCCCTCCACAAACCCGTATATATATATATATATATATATATATACGGGTTTGTGGAGGGAGAATATATATATATATATATATATATATATATATATATATATATATATATATATATATATATATATATATATATATATATATATATATATTGTTTGAATGATCAAATTGCAGTGTTTGAAAGGCACAAGGCTGAAATCTATTCTGTTTTGAATGTGTGGTTCACAGTTTTGACAGCAGTGTGTTAGCATTTGAACAAAGTGCTGTAAATCCACAGTGTTGTGCAGGTTGTGGTTAAAGTCATGGGATAAGTGTGTAGAGTTTTGAAAACTGTGTTCAAACAATGAAAAACGAACTAGAGTTTGGTCCACATGAACTGCTGCTGTGCAGACTGTAGTTAGAGTTTTGCACATGTAGCTCCAGTTGTGCTCACTGTCGTTTAGCAATCGAAAAAAACTGTAATACTCAATAGGAATTTCTGTAGACGTATTTGTCAATTTGTCAGTCTGGTTAGTAATAAGTGAAGCTGGTTACCAAAACTGTTACTGACTGTTACTCCACTGTTTGTGGAGTTGTTTAATCCTCTGCTGAGATCTTCAGATTTAATGTATTCTGTGGCTGAAGTCAGTTGTAGTTCTTGTGTTTCGCTTTTTTATCTTCTTGTTTCGCTGTCCTTCAGTGATTCTGCTTGTTAACATCAGGTGTGCATCACTAATGCTCAATCATCAGTTAATTAATCACTGAATTATATCATTAACTTCAACACTGCTTCAGTGTTACTCCAACACTATGTAGTGTGGACACACAAGTGTTCATTTAAAACTGAAGATTTTGCAGTGGGGTTGAAAGGGTTAAATGTGTAAAAAAAACAGAGTGAAGCGTATTTTAACAGTAATCAACTGTAAAATAAATGTACGGCATAACACTGTAGAAAAAACAGCAATATAATGGCACCCCAGCTGCCAGAAGATTACTGTAAAATCAAGGAAAACAGTAATTTACTGTAAAATGTTACAGTCAGATGTATTAAACAAAATAAGTTAATTTCACTGAAATATTAGTGAAAGTTCATAGAAAAAAGTTATGCAAAGTCAATAACTGATAAGGAGAGTAAATATTAAACTGAACTGTTTTATGTGTTTTGCACAGGATGATATAGGAGAGATCTGGTAGTTTAATTAATTAGTTTTGTGAGTCACCATTGTGCTGGAGAGTAGAGCCTGTGCCTCAGTCAAAGATGAGCAGAGAAACGCTGATGTTATGCTGTCTGTTGCTTTATTTGAAAGCAGTGACTGTGTAGTTGCTGATGCGGTGCCAATCTCCTTGCTAAGTACTTTAACACATACATGTGTGCTATTGTTCACTATAAGAACTGCAAAGACTTAAGTTAAAATCACGTTTTTAATTAATTAACTATTACACATTAGGTGTTTGCAGTTTTATATAAAGAGATTTTCATTTTCAGTGAACTCTAATGAAGGAATTTTATGGTACTATCAGTATAAATACTAGTTTTTGAACACAAACTGTTTAAAGCAATCGGTTTCCCAAATGATATGAGTTACCTGTCATGTTATTTTTACGGTAACATACTGTAAAAAAGGAGAGCTATAAATTAACGGTAAAGGGCTGTAAATTAACACTGCATTCCTGGCACCCCAGCTGCCGGAATATTACCGTTTTTTTACGGGGATTTTTTTTACAGTGTAAAATACAGTGTTAAAATAGTGTCTTTAAGGTTTGCCCATGCATTATTTTTTAACCAAACCTCTTTCAAATGATTAAAGGCATCGTATGGAACAGATAGAAACAAAACACGCTTAGAAAAGGTTAAGTCATCGTCCATGCATTCATTTATCAGTTAATAGGTCTGTCTCGTGAACTGTTGTTGACAGTCAACAACCATTAACATAAACTGTGCTTTGCATGAAGATGAAGTGGATGTTTTGCAGTTTGTATTAATTTAAGGCCTGCAAACATATGTACAGTATGAATGGATAGATATATCTCTTTTTGCTGCTGCATCCAGGAGTAATTTTCTTGCCTAAACCTTAGGAAGGAGGTTAAACTCAACGTGTAGACCAATGAGAAGTCCTCTCCTTGGTGGTGGTGTGTGCAGAAGTCCTCATTCCTGCCCTATAAGTGGTTTATCTGATGTTGCCAAACAGTTTATGTTCATTCACCAAGGATCCAATCACAGTGTGGCACATCTTCATCAACCAGCAGTTGGAGAGAGACCCTGTCATAAACTGGATCCTGGACTGCCATTTTACCTTAATACATTCACCATATTATATTATATTATATTATATTATATTATATTATATTATATTATATTATATTATATTATATTATTAAAACATAATTTTCTAATGCGTACCAGAAGCTTTTAAATCCTTTAGTGTGAGAGTGGATCAAATCAATATTGCTGTGTCTTGCTGTGTGATTTAAGAAAGATTTAATTTTGTGTTTAATTTTCCCACAACTTCCATAGCCTGGAAGTTGCTGTGTTCGCTGAGGCTAAATGCAGAAGTGAGCATGTATAGAATTCATTACATTTAATCAGATAAAAAACTAAATACGGTCATGAAATAACTCAGGACCCAGCAGCAAATGCAGAAAAGTCTGTTTAATATTCACAGAGAATAGTCAAATAGATGGAGGGACTGCAACGAGCTGAGCGTCGTCTGTTAGTCCAGTGAGAAATCCAGTCAAGTGATGCAGTGATAATCCAGACACGACCAGAGAGTGAAACAAACAGCAGAGAGAACTGGGAACAAAAACTGGATGGAGAGAAACAGACATGAGCACCAAAACGATCTGACAAGAGCAAACACTAGTGATGGGACGGTTGAGACGCAGTTTTCAACTATTGCACTATTGTATCACACACTGTATCGATGCAGTTATCGAAATGACAATACCACGTGACTGATGACGTTTGAAGCTTCGAGCGTCGGAGTATCGGAAGGTTGGGACAGCTGTTTTAAAAAAATTGGCACTTCGCATAAAAAGGGAAATGATTATAGTAACAGTCTCATCCCAAGACGTCAGATGACTGACGCTTTTGACCATACGTCAACATCCGACGTTTTAGGGTACCCTTTAACGTCAGTTAGATGACGATCCCGGGGTGTCATATGACTGACGCTTTACCTTTAGCGTCAGTATGACGCGGGTAGGTTTAGTTCTGGGGTAGGGTTAGGATTAGATAGCGTCAAATACTGACGTTAAAGGGTACCCTAAAACGTCGGATGTTGACGTATGGTCAAAAGCGTCAGACATATGACGTCTTGGGATGAGACTGGGCTGATTATAGAGAAGGCATTATTTCAATGATTTAACACTACACTTCCCTATAACATAATTTATAGGTTTTGTTTTAAAAACAGAACACCCAAAATATTTTTTCAATTACAATTACTATAATTATGAGTCTCATTGTGGTCTCATTGGCACAAATTAATTTAGATGAGATTAGACAGAACTGTATTGATCCACATGTCAAGGACTTCCAAAACTTTGTTTGGTCACATGCTTTTCTGCTCTGCGGTGATAAGTTAGATATGGTGGAGAAAACAAGTCTGAACACCAGATGTCACTAATCCAAACTGTTTTAAAAGCATCGAGTAATGAACCTTTTTTTCGGCACAATTTGATGAAAGACTCAAATGCTTCAGAAAGCCTCAGTTTCCCATCTCTAGCAAACACAGCACATTTAAAGGCAGTTCTGATGAGCTTCATGTGTGCTGAGCTGGTTAACTCATCAGCTGAAAAGAGTTTCCCAGCAGAAAACACAAAAACACAAGCAAGATGAACACACAGACCTGCGAAACGTGACAAATACAAATCATTTTCTTTAGTAGACCATGGAAGTCATTTTTATTAGGGATGCGTTTCAACTTATTAGCTTGCTGCTTTTTCCACTATTCACTTATTCTGAATAGCTTGTGTTTTGCAACATGACATCATGACTTTTGCGTAAACATACACGCCACTTTCAAGTCAAGTGGCGTGTTATTTATACGCATTTTGAGCTATCCACGTGTATGCGTGTATATCTACGCCGCTATGTCCGTGTGATTCCGCGTGTATGTACACGCTGTTAAAAATCCGAGCGAAATAAAGCCAAATTTTGATATTACATCTGGGGCAGCGATATTTTTCTTAGTAGGATGGTAGGGAAAGACTCATAAATGGTATTAACCACACTGTAAAAAAATCCCGTAAAAAAACGGTAATATTCCGGCAGCTGGGGTGCCAGGAATGTACTGTTCATTTACAGCCCTTTACCGTTAATTTACAGCTCTCCTTTTTTACAGTATGTTACCGTAAAAATAACATGACAGGTAACTCATATCATTTGAAACCGATTGCTTTAAACAGTTTGAGTTCAAAAACTAGTATTTATACTGATAGTACCATAAAATTCCTTCATTAGAGTTCACTGAAAATGAATATCTCTTTATATAAAACTGCAAACACCTAATGCGTAATAGTGAATTAATTAAAAACATGATTTTAACTTGTCTTTGCAGTTCTTATAGTGAACACTAGCACACATGTATACACAGTCACTGCTTTTAAATAAAGCAACAGGCAGCATAACATCAGTGTTTCTCTGCTCATTTCTGACTGAAGCACAGACTCTACTCTCCAGCACAATGGTGACTCACAAAACTCATTAATTAAACTAACAGATCTCTCCTATATCATCCTGTGCAAAACACATAAAACACTTCAGTTTAATATTTACTCTCCTTATCAGTTATTGACTTTGCATAACTTTTTCTATGAACTTTCACTAATATTTCAGTGAAATTAACTTATTTTGTTTAATACGCCTGACTGTAACATTTTACAGTAAATTACTGTTTTCCTTGATTTTACAGTAATATTCTGGCAGCTGGGGTGCCATTATATTGCTGTTTTTCTACAGTGTTATGCCGTACATTTATTTTACAGTTGATTACTGTTAAAATACGCTTCACTCTGTTTTTTTTTGTTTGTTTTTTACACATTTAACCCTTTAAACCCCACTGCAAAACTTCAGTTTTAAATGAACACTTGTGTGTCCACACTACATAGTGTTGGAGTAACACTGAAGCAGTGTTGAAGTTAATGATATAATTCAGTGATTAATCCAATGATGATTGAGCATTAGTGATGCACACCTGATGTTAACAAGCAGAATCACTGAAGGACAGAGAAACAACAAGAAGATAAAAAAAGCTAAACGAGAACTACAACTGACTTCAGCCACAGAATACATTAAATCTGAAGATCTCAGCAGAGGAGGATTAAACAACTCCACAAACAGCATTACCAGCTTCACTTATTACTAACCAGACTGACACATTGACAGATACATCTACATAAATTCCTATCGAGTATTAACAGAGGTTTAGATGTTGTTTTGTTTCATTTGACGTTACCATTATGGAGATCAGTGTTTGCTTTAGTTGGGCTCTTGACCCTTTGAATTTAATCTTAATTTTACTTTGATTCCTCTAACTGTGTGTTTCTTAGACTCATTTGTTATGGCAAAAACAAAGCCAACAAAAATTAGATCAGGTATTTAAGATCGTAACGTCATTGTATAATGTTTGCATCACAGCCTGTGTCTATTCCTTATTAATAATGTGTAGATTATATTACTTGTCTGTGATACTACAGCAAAAGAACAAGCACTGCATGCGTAATCAGTTATGAAGGATTCCTATACTCATCATTCACTAAAAAAAATTGAACTATGGCTGCACTTCGACACACACAAACATAAATAATCAGCCAATGAATCTCAATAATGGTGACAATCAACAAAAAAGATATCAAATCTGAACATCACAAAACACACTATTTAAAGTAAACACAAAACCAACAGCAAAAATAAAAGCAAAAAGTAAAAAATAAAGCAAATAACCTGACAATTCAGCTGCATAATTTATTCATGCTGCAATGCATGCTGGGAGTCATGGCTTTTTTTTGGTACCCAATATGCATTGCAGCATACACCTTATGATTGTCACCATTGTTGAGATTCATATGCCAATTCTTGATCCCTGTGTGTGTCTGGCCAATCAAGAAATACAAAATGTTTTGAGTGTAAACTTCTTGAAAACATAAATTTTTTCAGAACGGCAAATCCACTATAAATCTCAATTTATAAAACCACAATGACATCAAAATCAAAAATACAAATAATCAATCATTATCAACTGTGAATGAGATCAGAGAGTAAATCAGGCTTTCATATGATGATTGTGACTGGAGACAAACAGCGTTTATCATCCTGTTTTCTTCAGCTTTAAGCCATAGCTAATGTATTTCACAGCTACAGCAGACAAAGAAAGACTTATGGTCAAAAGTCAAGGGTCAAGAGCCCAACTAAAGCAATCACTGATCACCATTATGGTAACATCAAATGAAAATAAAATGGCATCTAAACCTATGTCAGCTTTTAATAAGAACTTCTGTAGACGTCTGACAGAAATAAAGTCAGTCTGGTTAGTAATAAGTGAAGCTGGTAATGCTGTTTGTGGAGTTGTTTAATCCTTCTCTTGTGAGATCTTCAGATTTAATGTCTTTTGTCTTGATTCCATCATTTTTTCTGTTCTTCTTGTTCCTCTCTCCTTTAGTGATTCTGATTGTTATCAGCAGGTGTTCACCAGGGTCCCAATTAACTTAAAAAATTAACTGAATTATTCACTCAGTCAAGTGGACCTTATTAGTGAACTAATGCAGGGAATAGTGAATGAGGGTCTGATTTTGTACACAACCTTTTTAGTGTCGACTTCGAGTGCTGTTAATTCACAGTATACTACTGTAGGCTACTTTCTCGAAAACGACAAACATCACCCCGAATGCATTTTTTCTACGGTATATTACTGTTTTAATGGAAAACAGTATGTTACTGTAAAATTACAACTATTTTAGTATGTTTTTTTACAGATTTTTTTTACAGTGCAGTGACGGGTAGGTTTAGGGACGGGGTTGGGGTAGGTCATATATTTATATATACAGTAATGTAACGTTAAGTCAACGGCGTTCATAAACACGCTGAAAAGCGATTATGCGTGTTGATAGCACGCCAAAATGTAAATACGAATTGGCGTGTCATACATACGCAGTTTCATGAGATCAGTCTGTTTAAACCACATTGTTGCTGTGAGAAGGGTTAAAACAAACAAACATGGTAAATGTAAAGGTTACCAGCATTTTTCCTTTTTTAAAACATCTTTTTTATTTGATAATGTTCTGCTTTTTCCTAGAACTGCTTCATGAAACTCCTTGAACTCTGAGTAAAGGTGGTGTAACAGTTAGAACAGCTAAAACTGAAAGCAGAAACATACAAGAGCTTTACATCGACAAGGAAAGAGGCTGAAGAATCAGCATAAACCAGTGGGATATTTTCATAGTAAGTACAAGTTTATGCTAACGGATTTTCTGTTTACTGTGTCTTGTGTCTTTGTATGGACAAATGATGTGAATTTTCCTAATTGATAAACTATATTGGCAGGTCTAATATCTTTCTGGATATAATGAGTCTCAGTGAGAAAACAGAGGAGGGATGTTCTCAGTCCCGGAGATCTCCTGAACCCAGCAGTGTGTCTGTGAAGAGTGATAGATCTATGGCTAAAACTATTGAGTTCAGTGATAAACCTACGGCCACTGATCATGTGTGAGTATAAACATATAAGATCAAGTAGGTTATTTAACTGATAATAAAGCCTATATCAGTTCATGTGTAAACAGTCATTACAAAATATACACAGAGGGATTACATTTTCTAACTTAAATTTTCATTCTGTATAATATCAAATCTATGGCAGAGCCCCAATTTTATCTAGTGAAACCAATATATGCCATTATGCATTGTGAGAATTAACAACAAATACTTCAGTGATTACCAGAGATGGAGACTTCTGAACATTAAATACTCAACCATCAATGTCATGTAATTCTATAAATGTGCAGGTTATTATAGGTCTACAGTACATTATTAATCTACAGTAAGCCTATGTAGGCAGAGGTGGAACGTATTACTATTCGTTGCTGACAAGTTAATATTTAACTGTACTGTTATTGGTATACATCATAGTGCTAATACAGAATGCATCTGTATATGCTATGCTATACATTATGTGCAAGAAGGGTTATAAAATATAAAACATTACATTAAGAATTTAAAATCTACATTTAATATCCGACAAAATGAATAAGTTATAATTACTGCACTTTTTATCTGTTGCGCTCCGCCTGTTTGAATCGTCTGTATCTGTGAAGTACACAATCATTTCTATTTTGCATAAACACTTGCCCTGACAGCGAATTAATCTCTGTTAATGCTTGCACAGCAAAATCCCCAGTGTTAAATTAACACTGCTCAGTGTTTATATGAGTCCACACTCTCAGAGTGTTAAATGAACACTGAAGCAGTGTTAAAGTTATTGAGATAATTAAGTGATTAATTGAGTGATGATTGAGCATTATTGAAGACACCTGATGTTAACAAGCAGAATCACTGAAGGTGAAAACCGTAATTGGTATGTTACCATTATGGAGATCAATGTTTGCTTTAGTTGGGCTCTTGAACCTTAAGTCATTAACTTTAGAAATTGTTTGGCTGCTGAAATTCAGTTATAACAGCCAGATGAACACAGGTTGGCCTGAATCACTGCACTCAATGTGAGCATAATTTCAGAGTTAATTATACCTTATGGATTATAGCATCTTGTATAGTATAACATTTTTAACGAAACCAAAAGATTGAATCAATTACAAAAAAAAAAGACGTTTTGAAAAATGTTTTATGTTGGCACACACAGACATCAAGAATTAACGTATGCATCTCAACAATGGTGACAAACAGATCAACTCTGAACATAAGCTCATTATTTATTCATGCAGCAATGCATGATGGGAGCCATGAATGAGTTTTGATTGGAGGCACCCAGAATGCACTGCAACATGTTTTATAATTGTCACCATTGTTGAGATTCACAGGCTGATTCTAGATCTGTGTTTACTAGAAGAAAGAAAGTGTTTTCGGATGTGAACAACTTTCAAGAAATTATTTGAATTACATTGTAAAAGTTAAAATTATATTGTTTCTCAAGGACAGTGCAGCTATAAATAATAAAGTAAATTTTACTCAATAATTGTAATCTATATAAGTTCAGTGATTCAGGGCAAATGATTGTGAAATAATGATTATGTTAAAACACAACCATCAGATCACCTTTTCTATTAATTCATCCTGCTGTTATAACTGGATTACAACAGACAAACAATTTCTAAAGTTAGTGACTTAAGGGTCAACAGCCCAACTAAAGAAAACATTGATCTCCATAATGGTAACATACCAATTACGGTTTTCTCCTTCAGTGATTATGCTTGTTAACATCAGGTGTCTTCAATAATGCTCAATCATCACTCAATTATTCACTTAATTATCTCATTAACTTTAACACTGCTTCAGTGTTCATTTAACACTCTGAGAGTGTGGACTCATATAAACACTAACCCCCAATTTCCACCAACTGCGGAACGGCTGCGGATCCGCTCAGGAACGGCGGCGGAGTCAATAGGTTTCCATTAAAGTCAATGTGTGTATTTTCACTGACTGCGGAACGGCTGCGTTCTGACTCCGTCCCAGCTCCGGCGACCGCAGCCCTCCGGAGAAGATACGCAGAGTTTCTATTTTTGCCGGATGCCGGAGAGCGCCGCAGGAAGTCGAGCACAGAAACAAAATAAAACATCCGGTAATTTACAAAATAAAATACCCCGTGCTTACTGCGGATCCTATTTCCCTGCACTACACCTTGAAAACGTCATAATGGGCGGAGACAGGTATGAAGTCAAAAGGTCAGATTTTTTTAGACACCAGACAGACACCATGGATGAGGAGATGCTGATTCTGGAAGTACAAAATCACCAAATCATTTATGACCCGTCGCATCCTTTTTATAAGGACAACCTTAAAAAGGAAATGGCGTGGAAAACAGTAGCAGGAGTAATGGGTGTGGATGGTATGTCACTAATTTTGTGCAATAAATGCAGATAGAAACCAAATCCAAATTAGGTTATGTAATGAAGTAAGTTGAATTTGAGTTAAACTATCTATCTATCTATCTATCTATCTATCTATCTATCTATCTATCTATCTATCTATCTATCTATCTATCTATCTATCTATCTATCTATCTATCTATCTATCTATCTATATATATAATTTAACCATTTATTTAATATCGTGTTTTAAATTTGCTACATTTGCTAAAGTGGAAAAAAAATCCAAGTTAAATCTTTGCTGTGTAACAATACTGTTTAAGTTAAGTCTATTGTGGAGGGATGTGCTGTAGAGACCTGTTGGTGTACTGACCACATGATCATGTAGTTGTTACTTTCATACTTACAAATGAGGGGGCTGACAAGGAAACCAATGGTTTTAAACAAAAATCTTTTCAATACAAATCACTCACACTTCACAGAACTTAACTTTATTACAGTGCAATACTTCACACCATTCTGTCCTGCCAGGACACACTGCCCTCAGGGGAGGTGAAGAAAGTGGCGAAGCTCTCCCTAACAGCACAGGCTTCTCTTGATGCTCTGTTTCCCCCAATGTTTCTCACTGGCGCCATGTGTCTCCCCAGTTCCTCTGCCTCTTCCAACAGCCGTACATTTTCACTTGGGGCAAGGAGGAAATTGTGCAGGATGCATGCTGCCACCACAAGGTCCACTTTTTTGGGGTGCAGGTTGATCCTGCGATGAAAAATTCTCCAACGTGATGCCAAAATTCCAAAGGCATTTTCAACTACCATCCTTGCTCTCGAGAGTCTGTAGTTGAAAATCCTCTTCCTGTGGATGAGATTCTGTCCTGGGTAGGGTCTCATTAGGTATGTCTTCAGAGGGAATGCTGCGTCACCCACAATGACATGTGGGACATTCCCGAGGTGAGCAGCACCAGGCAGAGAGGTACTAGGAGGAACGTGTAGAGTGTTGTTCTCCATTTCCCTCCCCAAATCTGAACCTGCATACACCCCACCATCAGAGGTTCTTCCAAAGTCCCCCACCTGTATGCACCTGAACCGGTAGTCTGCATCCACAAGTGCCAAAAGCACAATGGAGAAAGTCTTTTTATAATTAAAGTATTGACTACCGGACAGGGGTGGTGCTTGAATCACAATGTGTTTCCCATCAAGTGCTCCCAGGCAATTTGGGAAGTTCCATTTATCCCAGAAGTGTTGTGCTACCTCCTCCCACGAGTCTGCAGTCGGCCGGGGCAAAAATGTCTGCATCATGACCTTTTCAATGGCAGCACACACCATATGGACAGAGTTCATCACTGTTGTGTGGCCAAGGCGGTAGTTAAAGGCAAGGCTGATAAATGAGTCACCAGAAGCCAAGTATCTGTGAAGTGAATAAACAAAAAAAGATTAGTTAAATGTGTGATTATTATTTTAATAATCTTTTTATTACTTTTTTCAGTTGATCTTTGCAAGGCAAAATGGCGGTCACTGAGGGACAGTTTCGTAAAGAACAGGAAAAAAGTGTTTGCCAGCGGTTCAGCAGGAGGATCACAAAAAAAATGGAAGTACACAGACATCATGTACTTTATTGTGCCCCACCTACAACCGAGAAGGTCTGTATGAAATTATATAACAGTATCATCTTTAAATTCTAAATCCACATTTCAAATAAAGTTATAGATAATTATTGTGTGTATGACATAAATATTTTAGAAGGTCTAACAATTTTTTTTTTATAGTTCCAAAAGCAATTTGAATGATGTGTTGGCAGAACAAAGAATTTCAACACCAATGTCAATGTGTGTATCTGATGAGCCGGGTCCTTCAAGTGCATCAGTGCAACAGGACAGTCAGGGACCGTTTCAGACTGTTTCACCATTACTATCAGGGCCCACTACATCTGGGGTGAGAGACAGGCCCCACAGGTCCCGGAGCCCAAGGGAGAGGGTGCCTCAAGGCCCTACTGTGAAAGACACAAGGAGGAGCCACAAACAACAGACATCTGATGTGGAAGAACGGCTTCTGTCCATCTTACAGGAGCCGCTTCCCAGACCGGAATCTGAGCTTGATGAAAGCTACCACTTTGCCATGAGCCTGGTTCCACTCCTCAATAGACTTGACCACAACAGGAGGCAGCAGGCCAAAATTGGTATTTTGAACCTGCTGCAAAACATTGAGAGCAGCACAGCCTCAAGGCAAGAACCAGCAGCACATTCAAGTGTATTTCATACATACTCTCCTCCTACATTCCACTTCCCCACTGCAATTTTGCCTAGGCCAGGTACTTTCAGACCTTTAACCCAACCCCCACCAATAGGAGCATTCAACCAGATGCTGGCCTCTGATCCGAATAGACAGTGGGAGTAGCACCCCTACACAAACATTTAATCTTATCACCTAATCGTGTAAATAGTTGTTTTGCTGAGGTTTGATTTGCTGAGATTTGATTTAAAGATTATTCTTAACTTTTTTTTACATTCTGTTTGTAAATTTTTTGTTTTTACTTTGTATGTCTCTAATTTTGAAAATAAAAGGACAAACCTATTGTGATAAGTGTTCATTGTGTATGTAATGTTAAGCTCACCTCAATCCAACAGCCAGTCTCTGCTTTGGTTCTATGGCAGACCTGTAGTTGGTGTTTTGTCTGGTGAGTTCAGAGCCAATGAGTGAGAGAAGCTCATCCATTTTCTCTGCACTCATCCTAAAATACTGGTGATGACGTTGACTGTCCAAACGCAGTTCAGCAATGAGATGGTAAAAATCTCCTTGTTGAGGCCTGCGCTGGTTCAGTGGATGGACCCAGTGCTGGCTCCTTCTCCTTCTACCCCTCCTCCGCAGTCTTGCAAGCAGAAGTAAAAAAGCAATTGTTCTCCTTCTAGCAATGGGCACTGAAATGCACAGAATTATTTAGTGAATTACTATAGTATTGCTGGGTTAAATAAGAAACAAAAACAAAATATTATTGTCACTCATAAGTAAAATTTAAACCACACCAATTTTGTTTTATATACTTTTTCCTTTTCCAACAAGAACAATAGTTAGCTTTATTTACACAACCTACTACTTTCCCAATAGGCTACATTCAAAAAGGAACCCAAAATAAACATTTAGCATTTTATAAGTTGATTATATAATTATAAATATTGTACTTACCCATGGTAGAATCACAATAATCTCCAAAAAAAAAAAAGAGATCAGCAGGTCAGCACTGAGTTGTTTCCCCTCTACTCCTCTGGATGGAAACAATATGTTGCTGGTTTTGTAGTTCTGTTTATAGAAACTACATCCTGTCGCGAGATATTGTGTGTCCTCGTGACTTCAGCTGTCAGTCATGTCGCCGCCGTTCCGCAACAAATCCGGATCTGGTAGGTATTGAAGGACGGCGGAGCACGGATCCGACACGCAGCTGAGCCGATCCGCAGCCGTTCTGCAGTTGGTGGAAATCCGGGGTAAGCAGTGTTAATTTAACACTGGGGATTTTGCTGTGTGTGATTCACTTGCTGTCAGGGAAAGTGTTTAAGCAAAATAGAAATGCTTTTGTAACTTTCTATAATTTACAGATAAAGATGCCTGTAATCTGCTAAAATATTTTTTTTTACAGTGAAGATGTTTGATCTTAATAATTCAAGAGTTACCTGTAAAATAACAGTTTTTTGGTTTATTTAAAAAAATTATATTTTACTTAAATTTTATGTGTTTTTTTTGGCTTCCAGTCGGTGTTTATAACTTTCTTCTTTCAGGTGAATACAATCAGAGTTATATTAAAAAAATTTCATGGCTTTTCCAAGTTTTATAATGGCAGTGAATGGTGATATTTTGAAGCCCAAAAAAGTGCATCCATCCATAAAAGTAATCTATACGACTCCAGGGGGTTAATAAAGGCTTTCTAAACGAAGCGTTTTGTTTGTGTAAGAAAAATAGCAATATTTAATTAAAAAGAAAAAAAAATAATAACTAGCTTTCGACAGAAGAAAACGAAAGAAGAAAAGACATCTAACAGTTTTGAATGATGTATACTAATGAACGAAAATCGATGGAGTTTATTTGAGTCTCTTTTGCACTAATAAGAAAAAAAGCGAGGTGATCGCGGCCGCAATCAGTTTTCTTTGTTTCATTGTCAGGTATCTTTCATGGTTATGTGTTAGTTTGCTCCTGTGATCTCCTGTATGTTAATTTGCGGATAAATAAAGAAGTGTTTGTTTGGATTCTCCTGCCTCGTGCGATTACTACATACTCATGATAGGTGCATTCCAGTTATACAATATAACTAGTTCTCTAATGCCCTTTTGTTTTTTTTTGTAATTATCAGCAGGAGGATTAGACAAAGATCAGAGTCTGTAAGGAGTAGCGACTTAAAATGCAGTAGTTTCAGCGATGGACCAGTACAGACAGTCAAAGACCTGCTCAAAACCAGCATGAAGGTCAAGTATGAGAGATTATTTGAGGGACTGAAACTCCAAGAGAATCAAACCCTCCTGAACAGGATCTTCACTCAGCTCTACATCATAGAGGGAGAGAGAGAAGGAGTGAATGAAGAACATGAGGTTTTACAGATGGAAAAAACAGCCAGAACACAACACTCACAAGACAATCCAATCTACTGTAATGACATCTTTAAAGACATCTCAACTGAACCAGGATGTGAGGAGAAAGGCAAACTCAAGACTGTTCTTACTAAAGGCATCGCTGGAATCGGGAAAACTGTATCTGTGCAGAAGTTCATTCTGGACTGGGCCGAGGGGAAAGACAATCAGGATGTAGATTTCATGTTTGTGCTTTCATTTCGAGAGCTGAACTTGATCCGAGATCATCAGTACAGTCTTCACAGACTTCTGCTGGACTTTCATCCTGAACTTCAAGAAGATCTGGACTCAAAGATTTATGAGGAGTGTAAAGTTGTGTTGATCTTGGATGGTCTGGATGAAAGCAGAATCACACTGATGTTTTCAGATGCCCAGAAAGTTTCTGATGTGACTGAGACTTCATCAGTGGGTGTGTTGATGTCAAACCTCATTAAAGGAGATCTGCTTCCCTCGGCTCTCATCTGGATCACCTCCAGACCAGCAGCAGCCAATCAGATCCCCTCCAAATACATCAACCGTCTGACAGAGATTCAGGGATTCAGTGAGCCTCAGAAGGAGGAATATTTCAGGAAGAGAATCAGTGATGAGCATCAAGCCAGCAGAATCATCTCACACATCAGAAGAGCAAGAAGCCTCCACATCATGTGCCACATACCCGTCTTCTGCTGGATCTCCTCCACTGTGCTTCAGAAGCTCCTGGAAGAAGATCTGAGAGCAGAAATCCCTCAAACTCTGACTGAAATGTACATCCACTTCCTGCTGATTCAGATCCACATGAGGAATCAGAAGTATGAAGAGAGAGATCCAGAGAAACTCCTGCAGTTCAACAGAGAAGTAATTGTGAAACTTGCTGAACTGGCTTTCCATCAGCTGATGAACGGTAATGTGATGTTCTATGAAGAGGACCTGATTGAGAGCGGCATAGATGTCACTGACGCCTCAGTGTATGCTGGGATTTGCACTGAGATCTTTAAGGAGGATTCTGTGATTCATCAGAGGAAAGTCTACAGCTTCATTCATCTAAGCATCCAGGAGTTTCTTGCTGCTTTCTATTTGTTTTACCATTATGTAATGAAAAATATTGATACATTGCATTTTTTGATATAGTGCATAATCTGCATAGGGAAATAGTCAATAAAGCCATTGAGAGTGAGAATGGACACCTGGATCTGTTCCTGCGGTTCCTGCTGGGCGTCTCACTGGAGTCCAATCAGAGACTCTTACAGGATCTACTGACACACACAGAGAACAGCTCAGAGAGCATCAGGAGAACCACACGGTACATAAAAGAGAAGATCAAAGATGAGCATAAACTCTCAACTGAAAGATCCATCAATCTGTTACTCTGTCTGCTGGAAGTCAAAGATCAGACTCTGTCCAGAGAGATTCAGGAGTTTGTGAAATCAGACAAACACTCAGAGAAGAAACTCTCTCTTGCTCACTGCTCAACTATCGCCTACATGCTTCAGATGTCAGAGGAGGTGCTGGATGAGCTGGACCTCAAGAAATACAACACATCAGATCAGGGTACAAGAAGACTGATACCAGCTGTGATCAACTGCAGAAAAGCCATGTGAGTGATTAATAATGTATTACATTGAAGAGTTTTGAATATAATTACAATCGTTGATAACTTTACCATCGTAAGTATATTTTGTTTATTTAAAAAAAGTATTTTTACATGAATGATGCTGATATTATTGAAATACTAATTGCAGAATGCAGTTAAAAAAATATAAACCTCATATCTTTCAGTCTTGCTGGCTGTAATCTTACTGCTCAGTGTTGTGAGTGTTTGTCATCAGCTCTTCAATCCTCAAACTCTGTCCTGAGAGAACTGGATCTGAGTAACAATGATCTGCAGGATTCAGGAGTGAAGCTGCTCTCTGATGGACTGAAGAGTCCAAGCTGTCAGCTGGAGATACTTAGGTTCGACTTTTACATTGAGTCATTCATATGTTGATAACTATTTGAAGGTTATAGTTCCATACTGGCTTTAAAACCTGTATACTGTTGCTGTGTGTCTGTAGATGATCTGACTGTGTTTCTCTGTAGGTTGTCAGGCTGTATGGTGACAGAGAAAGGCTGTGGTTATGTGTCTTTAGCTCTGAGTTCAAACCCCTCACACCTGAGAGAGCTGGATCTGAGCTACAATCACCCTGGAGATTCAGGAGTCAAGCTGCTCTCTGGAAAACTGAAGGATCCACACTGCTCACTGCAGATACTTAAGTATGTACGATCTCTGCATTTAATAATTAAATCAATATTAATAATGTATAGCATAATAAGATAAGATAAGATAAGATAAGATAAGATAAGATAAGAAAAACCTTTATTTGTCCCACAAGGGGAAATTCCGGTTTGCAACAGCAGAGACAGAGCAGAGAAAAAGAGTGCACAAGCATAGAGGAATATTTAACAAAGAAGTGCCGTTCTTACACAATAAAAACTGAATTACTGTACAATAAATAAAGCTAAATAGACTATGCCTTATACAATGTCCTGCGTTATAATAGATAAATAAATACTGATAATAAAAAAAATAAAATAAAGATTGCATCAATAAATTATGTAATGTAGTAATGGCACATATGGAACATATAGCATAGAGTCATCTATGTTCATTGTACAGTCTGACGGTCGCTGGTAGGAAAGATCTGCGGTATCTCTCCCTCACACAGCGGGGATGAAGCAGCCTATCACTGAAACTGCTCTCCAGAACTGACAGAGTGTAGTGCAAAGGGTGTGTTTTTTGGACCAATATAGCTGTCAGTTTAGCCAGGGCCCTTCTGTCTCCCACCTCCCTCACTGAGTCCAGAGAACAGCCCAGGACAGAGCTGGATTTCTTGATCACCTTGTCCAACTTTTTTACATCCCTCTCAGTAATGCTACTGTTCCAGCAGGCCACAGCGTAAAAGATGGCTGACGCCACCACAGAGTCATAAAAAGTCTTTAGAAGGGGCCCTGTCACTCCAAAGGATCTCAACCTTCTGAGAAAATACAGCCTGCTCTGACCCCTCTTATACAGAGCATCTGTGTTGTGGGTCCAGTCCAGTTTGTTGTTCAGGTGAACACCCTTGTACTTATAAGTGGCCACTCTCTCAATATCCATTCCATGTTCACCGGAGGTGGGAGAGCAGACCGCCGTCTGCGAAAATCAACCACCATCTCCTTGGTCTTCACCACATTGATCAGTAGGTGATTTTGCTGACTCCAGTCCACAAATTTCTGTGTCAGACCTCTGTACTCTGTGTCATCATCATCAGTGATGAGGCCAACAATGGCAGAGTCGTCAGAGAACTTCTGCAGAATACAGCTGTCAGTGTTGTATCTGAAATCCGCCGTGTATATACTGAAAAGAAAGGGGGCCAAGACAGTCCCCTGGGGGACACCCGTGCTACACATGAGACGATCAGACACGCCGTCACGTGTTTTCACAAACTGTGGCCGGTTCGTGAGATAGTTCAGAACCCACTGTGACATCAGATGGTCCACACCAGTCCTCACCAGTTTGTCCTTCAGAAGCATTGGCTGGATGGTGTTAAAAGCACTTGAGAAATCAAAAAACATGATTCTCACCGTGCTGCCGGGCTTCTCCAGATGGGCGAGGGCATGATGATGTAGGAAGATCACAGCGTCCTCCACCCCGATGTTGGGTCTATAAGGCAAACTGTAGCGGATCCATAGATGGGCCCACTGCGGAACGGAGATGTTGCAGGACCAGTCTCTCCAGCGTCTTCATCAGTTGTGATGTAAGAGCCACCGGCCTGTAGCTGTTGAGGTCTTTAGGGTGTGATGTTTTTGGCACCGGTACCACATAGGAGGTCTTCCACAGCTGTGGTACCACTCCCAGCTTCAGACTCAGGTTGAAGATCCTCTCCATAACTCCACATAACTCGTCTGCACTGGACTTCAGGAGCCTAGAGCTGATGCCATCAGGACCTGCTGCTTTTCTCACCTTAATCTTCCTTAGAGCCTGTCTCACCTGTGCTGCTGTGAAGGACAGGGGTGAGCAGGGGGGATCAGTGCTGGTGTTGTGAAGAAGTCTTTCTGTGGATGGAATGGGTGAGAAGTTAGTTGATCCCGGTGGAGTGAAGATGGGGTCCAGTTGTGTGGGGCGAGTGATGGCTGACTGATCAAACCTGGTGAAGTGG
Source organism: Chrosomus eos (assembly GCA_036326025.1). Lineage (NCBI taxonomy): Eukaryota > Metazoa > Chordata > Actinopteri > Cypriniformes > Leuciscidae > Chrosomus > Chrosomus eos. The sequence continues at coordinate 67,852 of JAZAVI010000882.1, forward strand.
TGGTTCAGCTCATTCAGCCACTTAAGGTCCCCCTCAGCCTGTATGGGGGGGTGCTTTAAAGCCTGAGATGGTCTTCAAGCTGCTCCACACCCCCCTGATGTCTCTCTGTTCCAGCTGTCTATTTAGTTTCCTCTTGAAGCAGGCCTTCCCCTCTCTGACCTTCCTCCTCAGCCTCTTCTGTACAGCCTTCAACTCAACCTTGTCCCCTGATCTAAAAGCTCTCCTCTTCTCCTTTAAGAGAGCCTTAATGTCAGGGGTAATCCACGGCTTGTTGTTTGAAAAACACCTTACCGTCCTGGTGGTCACAGTATTCTCGTAGCAGAAATTAATATAGTCCGTGATACATTCAGTAATGGCGTTGATGTCCTCCCCGTGTGGGTCACAGAGCTCTGACCACAAAGTGGTCATAATGTAATTATACTATATTCTTTATTCCAGTTTTTACATATTTACAGTAAAAGTGCAATATTGGCAGAAAGATCTTGAAATACAACTAATACATTAAGTATACAAATAAGAATATATAGATGCGTTTTTAAGATTTTGAAGATGGTAGAGATTCCCATGAAGTGTTATTTATTGGTTATGGAATTACTGAATGCAAAATAATTAAGTGTAGTTCACAAAATAATTTTTGATGGGGTGAACCCATCTAAACTTTCATTTAACTCCCAGAGCATATATAGTTGGTACTCAACCAGAATAATACTTTTAAGTTAAAATTGGGATGTGTATTTGCTGCCTTTTACCGCTAAGAGGCGCTACAATCACAGACTTCGAAAAGTGTCAGTTTATTCTCTCTATTGCGTAATCTGCCGTGGTTTGTTGAGAACTGGTAGCAGATAAATTTGAGTGAAACATTTTAGTTAAACGACTTCTTAATCACAATACTGAAATTAAAGTACAAATTTAGAACAGAAACAAATGTCGGCTTCTATTATTGCATCAAATTTAAGCAAAGTAGGTTAACCCTCTGGGGACCAAGGTGTTTTTCAGTTATTTATAAACATGTTAATGGCAAAGGTGTAATTACACTCTATATAGCACAAACGGGGCTACCATCATATGTGAGCAACATGTATGTACATATTTGTATTTTTGAGAGAATATTGTCTATGCATGGTTATTGAAAAAACTCAAAATTAAAGTTTCTGAAATAAGGCCACAGAACACATACTAAATATGTGTCCACAAGACTTTTGACTAATGGAAGTTGTCGCCTAGAGTTTTTGCTTAAAAATGATCTGAAAATCATCCTGCCTAATCATTCACATAACACAATAGATTGATTAAAATGGTGAAAAACACTTTTTGTTTGCCAAGGCAATATGCGAATGTGTGTAAACTGCCCAACTCCCTTGTGAATAATTAGTTGGTTCACACCTGACCCACATAGCAACATTGTGTCGGCCCAGATCCGGCCCAAATCTGGCACTTGTGGAATGCGGATCTGGCCCACATGCAGCGAGGAATGACGGCCCTTGGGTGGCCCACTCCTGTTTGCCAGATCTGGGCCACAAGCAGGCCATAGCAATGCCACATGTCAGCCAAGAGTAAAGAAATAAACCAGAACTGGACTTTATCTGAGCCACAAAATCTGTGTATATTAAATATGAAGTAAGTTCAGCCATAATAAGCCTGTTAACGAGCAGAATCACTGAAGGAAAGAAGAGAACAGAAAAAGAGACGAGCAGAAACACAAGAACTACAACTGACTTCAGACACAGCCTTAGATGAAATCCACTGAAGAGAAAATAAGACATTAAATCTGTGAAGATCTCAGCAGAGGAGGAATAAACAACTCCACAAACAGCATTACCAGCTTCACTTATTACTAACCAGACTGACTTTATTTCTGTTAGACGTCTACACAAGTTTTTATTGAGAATTAACAGAGGTTTAACTGTGTTTAAAAACGCTTTAAAACTTTCATTTGAAGTCACCATAACAGAGATTAGCGTTTCCATTAGTTGGTCTCTTAACTCTTATGATGTCACTTGTCTTTTTTTGGCTGCTATGTCGGTGTGCGAGTCAAACACATTTGCAGCAGCAGAAAAAAAAAAAAAAAAAAAGCTAAAGTACAGTGAGATCTGTTGATGATGTCATATGTTGATGGTTTTATAATCATCGTTAAATGTACTGCTGTCTAGTGAATCTAAGAATTGTGTTTTCCATTAAACTATTTATATCACAACACCCACACTGCAGCATGGGATCCAGCAATATTACAACAATCAGTTAGAAGATTTTAACAAAAACGAGCACAAAAAACTAATCTACCATGACACTCACAGATATCAAAAATCAGCACATGAATCTCAACAATGGTGACAATCAAAAATATTTAGGTAAACATCAATTCAGAACAGCACTGGAAAGCTCACAACAAAAACAACAGCAAAAAATAAAAGCAAATATCTCAAATTAAACAAATAATAGGACAATTCAGCTGCATTATTTATTCATGTTGCAATGCATGCTGGGAGTTTTGTACTATGCTGGTGCCCAGCATGCATTGCAGCACGGTACTTTTGTTTGTCACCATTGTTGAGGTTCATACGCAGATTGTTGATGTCTGTGTGTGTCGTGGTAGATCAAATCTTTTGTTAAAATTTTCTAACTGATTGTTGTTATATTGCCATATCACAAGCAGCAGACACACAGGGTTTAAGATATGAATATATTAATGGAACAGCACAATTGTTAGATTCAAAAGACATTAATAAATCAGTCTATTTAACGATTATTTTAAAATAATTAACAGGAAACCTTCATCATCTCATTTCACTTTAGCTTTCTTTGCTACTGCAAATGTGTTTGACATACACACACTGTCACAGGAGACAAAAAAGTCAGAAGACATGGTAAGAGTTAAGAGACCAAATAATGGAAACGCTGATCACTGTTATGGTAACTTCAAATGAAAGATTTAAACCTCTGTTAATTCTCAATAAAACTTTTGTAGAAGTCTGACAGAAATAAAGTGAGTCTGGTTAGTAATAAGTGAAGCTGGTAATGCTGTTTGTGGAGTTGTTTAATCCTCCTCTGCTGAGATCTTCACATATTTAATGTCTTCTTTTCTCTTCACCTGATTTCATCTAAGACTGTGTCTGAAGTCAGTTGTAGTTCTTGTGTTTCTGCTCGTCTCTTTTTCTGTTCTCTTCTTTCCTTCAGTCATTCTGCTTGTTAGCAGGCTTATTATGGCTGAACTTACTTCATATTTAATATACACAGATTTTGTGGCTCAGATAAAGTCCAGTTCTGGTTTATTTCTTTTCTCTTGGCTGACATGTGGCATTGCTATGGCCTGCTTGTGGCCCAGATCTGGCAAACAGGAGTGGGCCACCCAAGGGCCGTCATTCCTCGCTGCATGTGGGCCAGATCCGCATTCCACAAGTGCCAGATTTGGGCCGGATCTGGGCCGACACAATGTTGCTATGTGGGGAGCAGTGGCGCCTCCAGAAATTTTTCATAGGGGTGGCCAGATGGGGCCACTTAAAATCTTGGGGTGGCACACCAAAACTATAAACCATAATTTCAGAATTGTATTCTACTGTTGTAGTAAACCGGCCTGTAGAAAACTATAAGAAAGACTTAAGGAAACTCCTACTGATATACTTTGGTTTATTGTGTAATATTTAATGTTACTAATGATATTAGTAGGGCCCTACTAATATATATTATATTATATATAATGATTCATATTATATAGATATGATATATATAAGGGCAAATTTCCAGATACTTACATATTTGTGATGAATTTAATCCTTTTTAAGTTATTATTTTGCAGTGTAAGATTACAGTTAACACTTTTAAATATTACATAAATGTATTATGAATTTTGAATAAACTTAATGAGTGTATAGCCTAAATCAGCAGAAAAATGTAATTCTTGAAAAAATCTGCACAGTAATTTTATCAAATCTAAATATGTTAATAAAAACAAATTACTATTAGTTCTCTTATAAAATTCAATCAGGCAATCATATATGTCACAATTTTATATTTATATATTAATGTCAAGAATTCAGAAGTGCATATGAAGAGTTCAGATGCAAAAGCCTCTAAATGCCATCTGAAAATTTCTTCTAAAATTATCATTTTTATCAAGCTCGTATATTTAAATTCAGTAATTTCACTTAAATGACAGTTTTAAGTGAGGCTTTTGCATCTAGAACTGCAAGATGCAAAAGAGGCTTTTGCATCTGAACTCTTTATATATAGTCTATACTACAAAGAAATAATATACAATTAAATTATGCTTATTTAAAATGTATTGAGCAGGCTAGGTATAACAAAATATATTGGGTTGTAATAATATTTCAGTGTGCAAACCCATGATAACACGAAAAACAGAGCGCACGCAGCGTGTATGCGCATCGCGGGAGCAGAATGATGTGCTCAAAGCAACATGGAGTCACAGTGTGCAGCGCTGCGCTGCATAAAAGTGCGCATTTAAAAGTTCACCTCAGAAATGTCGAGCGCACAAATCCTAGTGCGATTTGTTCCTTTGTTTTACAGTTTTAAATTCCAGTTATTGTGCGTTTGATGCCGATTCATCCTTGTGATGTGTGTGATCTAACAAGCACACGGTAGTGAGTCGTTTAAAAACAGCAACAAACTACAAGAAAATAAAGTAATTTTATGCAAATCTACAGCCTTTTATCTACAGATCATGCATTATAATGTGAATATATCATATTGGAGAGAGTTTTAACCGTGCATCCAAGAGGCACGCGCACTGTTTGAATATGAATGGAGAATGATTGACAGCCGCAGAAGAGGGAAAACGTGTTTCCGTATAGCCTACTTTAATGATGTAAATATACTTCTGTCCCTCACATTAAGCTATGGAATGACTTCATATGACATTGTCACCCAAACTGACGTGGAAAAAGCGGGAGGCGCCGAAAAGCGCGCTGTTTGCATCCCTGCGGTTGTCATAACGTGGCAAAGACACATCAAAAAGCTGCTGTAACAGTTTACCATTTGGCACTTAAAAAGCACGTCACGACACATAATTCCCCGTCTTCTTTTACTTAAGAATATTTTTGACTTATTTATAAAATGCATAACTGATGCTACTAAAATTTAAACTGGCCATTGGGGTGGCCAGTGGGGTGGCCAGGAGTCGGCCAGGGGTGGCCGTGGGGTGGCCTACTATGCAGAAGACAAAAGACCTGCATAGTAATGACTGCATAGTAATGAGCCTTTCATTCAGGTGTGAGAAAGAATGCAAGGACCCCAAAGAATGCAAGAACAATATATATATATATATATATAAATATATATATATATATATATATATATATATATATATAATATATATATATATATATATATATATAATATGATGCTATATGATGCTGAACACCGGCGATATGTTATGCCTAAATTTATACATGATTCACTAACTGTATTTTTCTTTGTCCATTTCTGAAATGCACTTTCTGTAAAGCTGCTTTGAGACAATGTGTATTGTGAAAAGCGCTATACAAATAAACTTGAATTGAATTGAATTGAATATATATATATATATAATATATATATATATATAATAATATATATATATATATAAATATATATATAATATATATATATATAATATATTAGTGCTGGGCAACAATTCAATTTTTTATCGCGATTAATCGCATGAATTTCTTGCGATTAATCACGATTAATCGCATTGTTACGCGCAAAATTTAATAATGAATTCTAAAATAATGTATTGCGCACTTTTGATTTAAATGTACTGCTATACACACAAAAGTGCAATAACATGTGGTTTGCAAAAACTTTAAACAAATAAGGTGCTTTATACCAGCAGTATTCTCTTTACACAGTAGCAATAAAATATTTATTGTAAATCTCAACCTAAACATTAATGTAATCAAATCAAATATTAAAACAAAGCTATTTGGCACTGGGCATTACCTTTTATCTAGTTAAAACGAGTCCAGTTTTCTTGTTTTTTTTCTGAACAGGTATCAACAGGTATCTTTTATCAGGGAGCAGCAGAAACAGTATATGCACTGTATAAAAAATCCCCGTAAAAAAACTGTAATATTCCGGCAGCTGGGGTGCCAGGAATGTACTGTTAATTTACAGCCCTTTACCGTTAATTTACAGCTCTCCTTTTTTACAGTATGTTACCGTAAAAATAACATGACAGGTAACTCATAATATTTGAAACCGATTGCTTTAAACAGTTCGAGTTCAAAAACTAGTATTTATACTGATAGTACCATAAAATTCCTTCATTAGAGTTCACTGAAAATGAAAATCTCTTTATACAAAACTGCAAACACCTAATGTGTAATAGTGAATTAATTAAAAACGTGATTTTAACTTAAGTCTTTGCAGTTCTTATAGTGAACACTAGCACACATGTATGTGTTAAAGTACTTAGCAAGGAGACTGTCACCGCATAAGCAACTACACAGTCACTGCTTTCAAATAAAGCAACAGACAGCATAACATCAGTGTTCCTCTGCTCATCTTTGACTGAGGCACAGGCTCTACTCTCCAGCACAATGGTGACTCACAAAACTAATTAATAAAACGAACAGATCTCTCCTATATCATCCTGTGCAAAACACATAAAACACTTCAGTTTAATATTTACTCTCCTTATCAGTTATTGACTTTGCATAACTTTTTTCTATGAACTTTCACTAATATTTCAGTGAAATTAACTTATTTTGTTTAATACACCTGACTGTAACATTTTACAGTAAATTACTGTTTTCCTTGATTTTACAGTAATCTTCTGGCAGCTGGGGTGCCATTATATTGCTGTTTTTCTACAGTGTTATGCCGTACATTTATTTTACAGTTGATTACTGTTAAAATACGCTTCACTCTGTTTTTTTTTTGTTTGTTCTTTTACACATTTAACCCTTTCAACCCCACTGCAAAACTTCAGTTTTAAATGAACACTTGTGTGTCCACACTACATAGTGTTGGAGTAACACTGAAGCAGTGTTGAAGTTAATGATATAATTCAGTGATTAATCAAATGATGATTGAGCATTAGTGATGCACACCTGATGTTAACAAGCAGAATCACTTAAGGACAGAGAAACAACAAGATAAAAAAGCGAAACAAGAACTACAACTGACTTCAGCCACAGAATACATTAAATCTGAAGATCTAAGCAGAGGAGGATTAAAAAACTCCACAAACAGCATTACCAGCTTCATTTATTACTAACCAGACTGACAAATTGACAGATATATCTACATAAATTCCTATTGAGTATTAACAGTAGCCTAGAAATCTAGACGCACCCTAGCGGCCGCGAAAATCATTTCGCTGCCAGTGTGGTCTAGCAACTCTCAATAGACTTTTTAGTTGGAAAAAACAATTTCGGGTCAGGCCAATCACATCGTGTATAGAGTCGGCGGGCGGGCTTAACACAATGACGGCACAGTTCATGACGTTCCGCGTGATTTCCATAGGTGATTTCCCTGCTGCTTGAAAACAATGAAGATGCAGCGGTCTTTCGAATCGGCTTTGGCCGCGACTCTGGAGGACTTGGAGTTAAGAGAACGCCACTTAAGTCATTCTTAGAAAAGGAAGATGTGTTCGGAGTTTTGACGACCGGATACGGCAAAAGTTTAATATATCAACTAGCTCCGCTAGTGGGAAAACGCACGGGACTCACTCAGCCACAGCCGTTCGTTGCTCTGGTTGGTTAGCGCTGTCCTATTGCATGCAGAGGGATTTTGAAAGACAACCGTTTATCCCGCCCCTCGGATTGAGGTATGTCAATGGAGAGTTCCCAGACCTAACATCTTGATGTAGGTCTGGCATGCCAGGCTATATTAACAGAGGTTTAGATGTTTTGTTTCATTTGACGTTACCATTATGGAGATCAGTGTTTGCTTTAGTTGGGCTCTTGACCCTTGACTTTAATCTTAATTTTACTTTGATTGCTCTAGCTGTGTGTTTCTTAGACTCATTTGTTATGGCAAAAACAAAGCCAACAAAAATGAGATCAGGTATTAAAGATCATAACGTCATTATATAATGTTTGCATCACAGCCTGTGTCTATTCCTTATTAATAATGTGTAGATTATATTACTAGACTGTGATACTACAGCAAAAGAACAAGCATTATGCGTAATCAGTTATGAAGGATTCCTATAGTCATCATTCACTAAAAAATTTTGAACTATGGGTGTACTTCGACACACACAAACATAAATAATCAGCCAATGAATCTCAATAATGGTGACAATCAACAAAAAAGATAACATCAAATCTGAACATCACAAAACACACTATTTAAAGTAAACACAAAACCAACAGCAAAAATAAAAGCAAAAAGTGAAAATTAAAGCAAATAACCTGACAATTCAGCTGCATAATTTATTCATGCTGCAATGCATGCTGGGAGTCATGGCTTTTTTTGGTACCCAACATGCATTGCAGCATACACCTTAAGATTGTCACCATTGTTGAGATTCATATGCCGATTCTTGATCCCTGTGTGTGTCTGGACGATCAAGAAGTACAAAATATTTTGAGTGTAAACTTCTTAAAATCATTAATATTTTCAGAACGGCAAATTCACTATAAATCTCAATCTATAAAACCACAATGATATCAAAATCAAAAATACAAATAATCAATCATTATCAATGTCAGGCAACGAATGAGATTAGTGAGTAAATCAGGCCATTATATGATGATTGTGACTGGAGACAAACAGCGTCTGTCATCCTGTTTTCTTCAGCTTTGAGCCATAGCTAATGTATTTTAAAAATCACAGCTACAGCAGCCAAAGAAAGACTTATGTTTAAAAGTCAAGGGTCAAGAGCCCAACTAAAGCAATCACTGATCACCATTATGGTAACATCAAATGAAAATAAAATGGCATCTAAACCTATGTCAGCTTTTAATAAGAACTTCTGTAGACGTCTGACAGAAATAAAGTCAGTCTGGTTAGTAATAAGTGAAGCTGGTAATGTTGTTTGTGGAGTTGTTTAATCTTCCTCTGCTGAGATCTTCAGATTTAATGTCTTTTATCTTGATTCCATCTTTTTTTCTGTTCTTCTTGTTCCTCTCTCCTTTAGTGATTCTGATTGTTATCAGCAGGTGTTCACCAGGGTCTCAATTAACTTAAAAAATTAACTGAATTATTCACTCAGTCAAGTGGACCTTATTAGTGAACTAATGCAGGGAATAGTGAATGAGGGTCTGATAGTGTCGACTTCGAGTGCTGTTAATTCACAGTATACTACTGTAGGCTACTTTCTAGAAAACGACAAACATCACCCCGAATGCATTTTTTCTACGGTATATTACTGTTTTAATGGAAAACAGTATGCTAAAATTACAACTATTTTAGTATGTTTTTTTACAGATTTTTTTTACAGTGTGTAGTCAGAGGTCATGACCACTAGGCTACTACAGATATAAGTCGACCAACGTTACTTCTCTGATAGTAGCTTAGGTTTGGTCATGCCATGGTTTCCCACGTACACTAAGATTAGGCTACATTAAACAGAGATAAAGCCCAATATATACTTCTGCGTCCAACTCACGTCGTAGGCTGTGTGTAGCGCGCGTACCCTGACGTGCACCTCTCCAAAAATGTAACAACGCGTCAATTCTACGCGTACCGCAAGCGCTGTGATTGCTAGAACCGCTCCCGTTTCACATGCTCCCTCTGTGTAATTGCGCGTCAACGCGGACAACGACGCAGAAGTATAAATGATAAGCAACGTAGAGGCTCCGGCGTAGGTCCGACGGAGAAATATAAATCAGCTTTTAGAGTGAGGTGAAGTGGTCGAGCACAAGGTGCAGCGAAAAGCGGGAGAAACTGTTCCTGTGAAACTGTTGCGGTCATGCTCGCCTCACGCACGCGCCCGCCCGTTGCCGAAGTTGAATTGTCTATTTTTTTTTTTTTTTTGTACATGACGCGCAGCCAGCAAAAATCATTGGAAGAGAGACTGATCCTCGGCTCGCTGTTTGTGAGTTTCCAGAATCTAAATAGTTATCAGGACATCAACAGAAGGGAATTCACATGACAGAGCATCCCCGCTAAACTAAACGCGGCCTGCGTTTAGTTTAGCGGGGATGCTCTGTCATGTGAACAGTGTATCAGGTAAAGTTATGTATCATTTTAATTTAAGTTAAAAAGGCTACAGCTGCGTAGCGCACAGAAGCCGTTGGTTACTATCCGCGCCTGTCATTCACTCGCGGAGCGCTGTCTGCCTGTCTCCCTTTCTGTTCACCTGAGAGAACCTGCCAAGCCTCTCCACTGCTTGTTTGGGTGGGTTATTTGCTGGCTGACCAACATCCCACCCCTCCTGTGATCCATGGTTTGACTGTAGGCCTGTGTGTAGTATTCAGAGCCAGTGAGCAACGGACTTTCAAAAAATTAATAAAAAAAAAAAAAACTGCGTTAAAGTGCGTTAAAAAAATTGTCGCCATTAATCCATAAACGCGTTAACGCGATAATAACGCATTAACTTGCCCAGCCCTTATATATATATATATACATATACATATACATATACATATACATATACATATACATATACACACACACACACACACACACACACACATAGTTCAAAGTTAGAGTTGGTAACATCTTGAAAAGAAAATAGTCTTTTTCATTAATGTCTTAGTTTGATCATACATATTTCAAAGTTGAGGATTCATTATTTTGATATAGCTTGCATTGGAACGAACACTATAACATCTTAGTTGATTAGTTTATTGACAAAAAAATACTATATATTTAACATATGAGCAGAAACTCCTAAAAAAAGCTTATTTGATGTCTATTTTAGAGTAAAAACATTATCCAAAACTAGTCAACGAAATGTTGTCTTTTATTTCGTCTGTAACAGTGCGTATCTGTGCGTTCATTCATTCATTCATTCATTCACATCATCACCACACACACACACACACACACACACACACACACACACACACACACACACACACACACACACACACACACACACACACACACACACACACACACACACACACACACACACACACACACACACACACACACACACACCAACGAATGCCAACGAATGAACGAATGAACAGTGCCAACGAATGAACAGTGTATGATTATGAGCATAATTTCAGGAGTCAGATGGGATCAGAACTTTCACGATATTATCCAGTTCATCTGGTTGGAGGTTGGGTCATCCCGCCGGTGAGGAGATGAGTGTGTTGAGTTGTCCATGGGCCTTCACAGCCCTGATAATGCGTGTCGTCGTGTCCATGTGATGGTCCTTCATCAGATCTGGATATGGGCTGGATCCGGCGGTCTGCGGTAAACCTCGGGATAAACAGAGAGACTAATATTAGCGTAGACGCCATCCTTCTTATGATGTACAAAGTACATCAGGAATTATGGGAAGTGTTCCCGGTTCCGGCTGATCTAATCTATGCAGCCTAACATTGAATTATAGAAATCTATAATGTGTTATGTGTATGCTAAGCCAAAGAGATGT